>JAOYND010138537.1:0-10104 GCA_025802135.1 Lagerstroemia fauriei | reverse complement strand
AGATGTGCTCAACGACCTCACAGAATCCACTTTAATTAACAATAATGGTGAAAATTAATTGGACAATTAATCATCATTTATTTATTTAATTCAACAGCATATTTCTCCCACGTTATCGTAAAATAGGATCACTGGAAAAAATCACTAAAACAAAGATTTCCCCTTTATGTTGATGCCATAATCAGAAAGGATCTGCACTAAAAAATTTTCTTTCTGATAATTCAAGTAAATATATTTGTGGTCAATTTCCCTTATGTGCCTCATTAACGGGAAAAAGACTTTCAGTATATGACGGTAGTATTAACGTGATATTATACATCAATAAAATTAAGCTATTTTTTGTTTTCTTTATTTTTACAATTTTATCAAAAAATCTTAAAATAGCCATTATACACAATATTCTCTCCCATAATCACCTTGGAAAGAAACGGACACCCAAAAGAAATTCTGGCAGCAGATCCAGTACCCACCCCTCCTCCCTGAAGCACAAGGAAAAACACAATTAGGCAGAAACACTCTTGTCGTAGTTTTGTGATATGATTATCGTGGTTAGAATTGGTAAAAATGGGCATCTTAATTGGTCTTACTTTTCTATGGAATTTTATAAGATCATTTGGGAAAAATAGTTGATGTCAATAGCCAGCTGCTCCCATGAAACGTTTTTCTTTTTTTTTCCGGTATATAAGAAGACACATAAATTTAGAAGTTGATAGAATGAATGAAAAATAGAATGGTTACAGGGAGCCCCACTACTGAAAAACAAACTAGGATCTCTTACTACTTGTTTGAAGGATACAAAGGGGAAGGATTTGGAGGGATATATTATTAATCCAAATCCCTTTTTTAGATGTTATTACTTATGGATGGATGAAAATTTTAGTTTGACAATTTTACCCTAGACTGTATTTTAAGATTCTATTTTACTTTTTTGCGTTATTTTTGTCATAAGTTTACTACCCTCCAAATTTTCCCAAATTAAAGGAATTAAAAAAGTGGCTTTGGAGGGATACTTATCCATTCAAACCCCTCCTAAATATTTTATTGAATAACGGATTGTCCAAATCTTCCAAATACTCCCATCCAAACAAGTTAGTTTAGGTCGAGGGCGGTGTCTATACTAGACAGTTTTTTGTCTGGCTTGAGAGACCGGCCAAGAACCAACACAATAAAATTGTGCCAAGAATGAGTGTCATCGGGCTAAACCATTTTCGGGAAATGTTGTGTCAGATTCAACGGTACAACTATATTAAATCATCTTTCTTGTTTCTTTAGTAAATGAGGGACATATCATAACATTAAACATGGTTATAATAATCGGGTTTAGTCTCCGAACATTATAGCTCGTACAACTAAAGTAAGTCTAGAAATATTTATCCTGATAGCATCTATCAAAATGCAGTTTGCCATTGTGCTCCATGATAATAATTATGCATCACTGGACATACAAAACCGGGGATGAATTTGGGGGGGGGGGCCCAAACTCAGAAAAACTTTTAATACCTATACAATTTTTTGTAATAACGATGACTGAACACCCTACAAACTCATGAATTCAGGTAAGTCCAGTGTGCAAAACACATATGTAGATGACCTCACCAAGGGCTACACGTTCAAAGGGGAATTCGAACGTCCGACCTCGTGAATTTCCAAACCAGTCATACACACATCCTTACCACTTGACCTAATTTTTGGGATTCTCTATACAAATTTTACTAATTTTCTATATAGTTTTGGTGAATTATCTTATTTGCCCCTAAAATCCATCATCTAACTCTCTGTCGAATTTCGTCACTTTTAGTAGAAATCCTGGATCTATTCTCGTACAGAATCCCAAATTTGATTCATCATGATCTCTGTCTGGAGATTTTATTATTTGTCCCTTTTATGCACATTTGTGCTAGTTATTTCCCCTTACTACCGAGGGTGGTGATCTATTAATTCAAGTCTAACTCTCATATGATTTTGTGAGTACAAGATTCTATATTTGAGTCGCTTTTACGCATTTATGTCAAGACATTCATTAGATGTTCATTCTTTGGACGTGGGCTCGGATACTGCGTTATTGGACAGTACTGAGTTAGTTGTTGCTGAGAGTTAGTTGTTTAGTACGTCTAACATATTCACAAGTTAGATAGGAAAATTTCAATATTCTGTAAAAGAGTCATTGAATTAACATTACTGCTAATCGAAAAGCTAGATTTTCCCCTTCTCTCTCCATTTCTTGTTCAAAAGTCTTTTACATGAAAAGCTCCTAACATGAACAGGCAGGGGCGCCAGATGGATATTTTCTTTCCTATTGCATTTTTTATTTTTTAAATCTTATGGTATTGAATTTTTTTGGTCACTTGGATGCACAGAATTACTTTTATTGATATTGACCGGTAAAATATTAGAAGAAATATAGGTCCTACGCTCAATTCTCACAATTAGGATGTCCATTTATTCCCTCTTTTTTCTATCCCCTTCTAGGCCTATGCGCATCATTTGTACACCGAGATATATGTCAACCACATTACAAAAAAAGTATAACTTAAGTTGATTTCAATGTTTTTTGAAATTTTTAACTCTAAAGGGTTATCTCAAGTGAATAGGACGTACGTTTATTTCATAAGAAATTCCACTAGGTCAAAGGTTCAATTATCCACTTGAGTATGTAACATTTGGTGAGGTCACCTATACAAGCACATTACACATGTACTTACCTGTTCCATAAGAAACTTTACAAGGTTAGAGGTTCGATTTTGCACTTGAACATGTAGCCTTTGCTCAGATCACCAATACAATAGATAGTTAACTGAGAGAGTGAGACTGAAGAAAGAGAAAGAGTAGTGATTGGGTATATATTAGTAAATTTACCATGATGGTTACGAAAAATTTAATTGTCTTATAAAATAGCAAAAGGAGCGAAGAATATAGAAAGAAGATAATAAACACTCAAATTCTTATTTCCCTTTAAACTCCAGTACAATCTCAAGCCACCTATTTATAGGCATTTGTAAAAGGGATGTTACATTCATCAAATTAATAAGAATAATTTTGAGAAATGCCAATAGACGTCTATGTTTAGTATAATAACCCCATTGGAATGCTAATGGACATCCATATTTACTTGTAATATTATAACACTCTCCTTGGAATAGGGCTGTGCAGAAACCGGTTCGGGGGTCGAACCGGTTTCGAACAGAACCGAACCGGATGAACTAGTTCGGTTCGATTTTACATAGCAAGGTCGAACCGCAACTGTTTTGTTAAAAAATAACTGGATTGGTTTAAAAAGTTCGATTACCCGGTTCGAACTAAATTGGTTCTAAAACAATTAGATTCGGTTCGAAATCGGTTCCGAACCAAGCCGAACTATTTTAGAACTAGTTCAAAACCGATTCAAGACCGAACCAAACTGGTTAGGGTAGAATACAACAATCCCATAATACAACCGAACCGCATTAGCTCAGAAGACTTCATCACATTGAACCGATTCCCTTCCGCTTCCTCTCCTTCTGCCCCCTTCGAAGCTAAAAATCTTCGTCAAACCTCCATTAACGGGCTCGTCAGCGACGTTGACACCACAAAACCCGATAGCCACCGAAAAAGGTCGGCCGACTCCTCCCCTTGAAGAAGTTGAACCGCTTGAGGAAAGCCCCTTGCAACTACTAGGCGCCAGCGGAAGTCGATAACGACGAAGAGATCGAGGCGCACAACAACGGGATGGACTTCCCTTGCGACGACCCTCCCCGAATCTGACTTCCCATACGATTCCCCCGACCCTCGACCTTGGTGTGCCGGTCCTCGTTGGAACTCCGCTTTGGGGCAAATTGCTTCCTCGCCTCATCCTTGTCCGCAATCAAAATTTGAAAATCTCTTATAGCGGAGGTTTTTTTGTTGCTGTTGCTGTTGGGTTTCACCTGTGCTCATGTCGTTGATGGGCTGGTGTTTGGTCAAGAAGTTCGCTGCTTCCTGCTGCTCAATAGAGCCCTCGGGATGATACATGGAAGGAAGAAAAAGGTGAATTGAAGATTGGGGAGAAAAATTGGGTTTTTGGTTTTGATGGAGTGGAAGTGAACGAGGAGGATGGCTGAAAGTGAAAGCTGAATAGCTTATCAATATTATTATTATTATTATTATATTTAAACCGATCGATTCGGTTCGAACCGGTTAACTGCACTAGTTATAGTTAGAAAGTAACCGAACTGGTTTGCATTTAAAAAATCGCACTGAACAAGAACCAGTTTGGAAAGAACCGATTTGAGACGATTCAGTTCAAAGTCAATTCCGGTTCGGTTCTTACCGAACCAGTTCTACTGGACACCCCTAACCAAGAATGTGCCTCATTAAAATATTACTAGGTAAAATCATATCGGAAAAAACCTAATGAAGGAAAAAGAGGACATCATTCTTAAAACTCAATGGATGTCTCTCCCTTTTAAGAATATTACTCGAGATCATTGAACCGTTGTAGTCTAATTTTGCAAACTAACTCCTCAAATCTTTTAGTAGGTAGTGGTTTCATGAACAGATCGATGAGATTATCATTGAATCAAACTTGTTAAACATCGATAGCACGACTCTTTTGAAGATCATGAGTAAAGAAGAACATTGGGCATATATATTTTGTTCTATCACCTTTAATATATCCCGCCTTTAGTTAAGTTATGCATGTTGTATTATACTCATACAAAATTGTTGGTACCTCATTTTGAGAGGACAACCTACATGTCTTCTGAATGTGTTGAATTATTGATCTGAGCCATACACATTATCGACTTGCTTCGTGAATTGCCAAAATTTCCACATGCTTAGATGATGTCGCCACAATTGTTTGCTTTATAGAAAGTTATGATATAGCAGTGCCACCATATATTAAGACATAATCCATTTGTGACCGTCCATGGTGAGGATCAGACAAATAACCCGCATCTGCAAAACCTACCAACTCTGATTTGGACAAATGAGAATAATATAAGCCAATATCTATTGTACCTCTGAGATATCAAAATATGTGTTTAACCCCTCGTCCAATGTCTTCTTGTAGGTGAAAAACTATATTTTGCTAACAAATTCACTGTAAAGGAAATATCAGATCTAATGTAACTTTCAAGATACATAAGTGCATCTATTGCACTTATATATGTTACTTCATGACCAAAGTAGTACTTCAGGGCCAATTAGTTGTTCATTATTTTTTTTAGGTCGGAAAGGATCTTTATCAGCTTCAAGTGATATCATGACCATCAGAGTATTCAATGTGTAACTTATCAATATAAAATCTTTTAAACATCTTGCTATATAAGCAGATTGATGCATAAAAACCTCATTCTTAAGACGCTCGATCTGTGGGCTGAGACAAAATTTTCTTCTGCCTTCATTTCAAACTCATGTTTTAGACAATTTGCAGCCTTTTGAAACTCTTATATACTTCCAATATTGTTCAAATCATCAACAGAGCGTGCAATAATCATAAATTGTAATTTAGATCTCTTTATAAAGACGCACGAATAGATGGGATCATTGTTACAGCCTTGTTTCAATAAGTACTCAGTTAATCAGTTGTACCGCATACATCTTACTTGTTTTAAACCATAGAGAGACCTCTACAGTTTTATCGAGTAAAGTTCTCTTAGATTAGAGTTACACTTTTTAGGTAACTGTAATCCTTTTAGAATTTTCATATAGATATCAATATCAAGTGAACCATATGGATAGACTGTGACTACATCCATAAGATTAAGGGTGGCCATAGTTCAGGAACCGACCGGTTTCGGTTCTGTGACCCCTCGGAACCAACCCTGAACCTCCCTTTGGACGATTCAGGGGCAGATCAGAACCACGGTTCCGAACTTTCGGTTCGGTCCAAAGCCGATTGGTTTCTGTTAAAATTTAATAAATTTTATTTTAAAATTAAATTTAATATATAATTTTAGAAATATAAAATTAAAATTTAATTTAATTTAAAATATAAAAAGAACTAAATTAATTGACTTAAACTTAATTTTCTTACCAAAATTTAAGTTACCTATTTATCCTCTCGAAATTTAGAGGAATCAAGACCTATGTAATTCTCTTACTCATATTTAAAATGTTTGTTGTGGCCTCGGTATTGCAACACCTTTAATTAAATTACTGTGGGTGGCATGGCCGCTTGAGGAGGCTGCTCAACAGCTTTAAATTTAATGCGAGGATGGGGATTAGGGGAAGTGGGATCAGTAGAGTAGGTAGGGGGTGGGGTGGCGCCTGTAGAGGGGCATGTGGTAGGGCCTAGGGAGCAGCTGGGGTGGCGCCTGCTAGGGGTAGTCTTTTTTTCCATCAAATCAATTTCCATTATCAATAATTCAAAAAAAATATTTTTAAAATTTTTCTGCCGGTTTCGGTTTTTGAGAGTGATGGAACCGGCCCTGAACCTTGGGACTTATGGTCCGGGCCCGATTTCAGTTTTGACTGATTTCGAGCTAGTTCCGGGCCAAACCGACCCGTGGCCGCCACTACATAAGATGCTTGTCAAGTTTTTTGTATACTTTCAGACCAATCAAATATCAAAAAATTGTTGCATCCATCATAGGAGAATGTGTCTCTTCACATTCAATATCGGGTCTTTGTGAGAATTTTTAGGCAACCAGACATGCTTTATATCACATAACTTCATTATTCTCATTTTCCCTTTGCATGAAACCCATTTATATCGTACAAGTCTTATACCAGCAGGTGTTTGGACAATAGGTCCAATTTACGTTTTGTTGGCTATTTCAATTCAGAATCTATAGCATTCTTCCATTTTAGCTAATATTATCGATGTATACACTCTTCCATAGACATTGGTTCAAGATCCTCATTTTCATTAACAATATTTTGTGCAACATGATGCGCAAAAATATCATGACGATTACCTCATTTCTACTCTATCGTTCTCCAGTCAAAACATAATTGATAGAGACCTCTTCATTTCCTTTGATTTCAGGCACTTGATTTTCTTTGGGAACTGACTCATTCGGAGTCTCAAGTTTTTCTATTATTATAATGAGGAACTTTCTTGAGCTACAGTTTCTTCAATCTGGTCATCTGTATGTTTGGCTCCTTTTCTTTTACAAGAATTTTTATCCGTAGAATCAACTAGTCTACTGTGCTTTATTTATCCATTTATCTCATAGCGGTGTTAGATTGTCCTTCAGGAACAACAATTCTGACAAGAGCATTTGCAATTGGTATATGTAATTTAGTAACTCTTTTTGTGCCAGTAAATACGTTTGGCAGTTGATTAGGAAAATTTTTGTAAATGAATTATCTTTTAAACTTCATGGTCACATTGATTTAGGATTAAGGTACTATAGTCATAATTCATTCCAATTAATTTCTTTTTCCAGTTGCTTAGTTTCTCCCTCTAATGTTGTAAAAAGTGACTCATTAAAATGACAAACAGTAAAATGTATTGTAAATAAATCTCCTATAGATGATTCAAGATATTTAATTATAAATGGAGATTCATACCCAACATATATTCCTAACTTCCTTTGAGGTCTCATCTTGGTGCATTGTGGTGGAGCAATACGGACATAAACCGCACATAAAAAATTCCTAAATAGAAAATATTTGGTTCCTAACCATAAACCAATTGTAATGGGGAGAATTAATGATAACTTATTGGCTTAATGCGAATAAGTGTTGTTGCATGCAAAATGGCATATTCACATGCGTCATATATAGGAAGTTTTGCTTTCATAAGTTGTGGTTTTGTAATTAATTGAATTCATTTTATAAGTGAATCTGCAAGACCATTTTGAGTATGAACATGCGCTACATGACGTTCAACAATCATTCCAATGGCAGTACAATAATCATTCCAATGGCAGTACAATAATCATTAAACACCGGAGGAAGTAAACTCACTAGCATTATCAAGCCTTATTATTTTAATTGGATTATTTGGAAAGTAAGCTTGTAGTTGAATTAGTTGAGCTAGTATAGTGCATGTTTTTGTACTATCTATGATGCACAAATTTTTGTCATCGACAAAAGGTCCAATTCGAGATAATTTCACATCTACGTGAAAAATGACATGCATTAAAATAAAAATAATACTATATAAGAGATGTAAAAGCATAAAATTCATAAATTATTATTGCACTTAAAACAAACAAATATTGAATGAGATATTATTTTATTTGTATAAATATTATTTTATTGTATAAGTATTATTTGATAACATAAACATTCTTAAAATGAAAATAATGCCATTACCAACCTGAGGTTGGCCTAGTCGTTCCCTCAGTAGGCCCTCAAATATGTGATTCCAGGATCAATCCCCGGGTTGGGAGGGTCAACAGAAATTTTCCCAGGGATCTTGGCCCGACCCCAAATTAATTTTGAGATGCGCTTCGGCTGGCCCGAGGATACTGTGTGGTGCAAACTAAAAAAAAGAAAATAATATCATTGTCCTTGAGCATTTATACTATCAATCAAACAAGTTGTATTTTTCTCTGGTTGGATGAAAAGTCAATAATATTCAGATGAGTGAAATCATCAAATTGTGCATCAGAAGGACCACGCTCAGAAATGAAATTTGTTTCCACATTTTTCTCATTCTTTCTCAGTGACTCGTGATAGAGTTTAACGAGATGTTTCAGTGTATGACAAGAATGCGACCAATGGCACTTCATTCCACAATAATAGCATAAGTTTTTCATTGAATTTTTACTTGAGTTCCCTTTACTTTTCAATTTTCCTCTCATTTCTCTCCTACTTCAGGTGGCGATATGGAATTTTGGAATAACCACCATGATCATCAGTTACTTTTACTCCACATAATTTTAACTGGGAATTGATTTTAAGCATAACTGAATTATATTTAGTAATTATTGTCTTCTAATATTGTAAACATTAGTGCATCCAGTCATAACAAGTTTTGGGGAGAATGACTGTCTTCTAGTGGTTATATCTCTCTTTTAGGCTATTCCAAAGGACAATGGGATCTTTTGCTAGTATTCCACTTTCAAAACCTCATGAAGGTGGTGTCGAAAAAAAATCATTACTTTTACTTTGTCGTGACCAAATACTTTATTACCATCTTTAATTGTATTACAAGGCATTAGTTTTTAGGTGGATTTCAGCGCCAGTTATCAATGATAAATAACTTTTGCCTGTGATGTCTAATGCTACAAAGTCAAAGTTTGTCAAAGTTTATCAAATTTTCCATAATGGTATTATCAAAACAAATTAGTTCAATCAAATTAAAGTTACAAAATTAACAAATATTTATAAAGAAATAAACGATGCATAACTGATTGCATGTGCATGCATACTCAATAATATTCAAAACTAAATATGAACAATCTAACTATGAAAATAGACCAACTACCAAAAGGACTATTGGATACCAGTGATACACATAAAAAAAATAGATCGAGTACCCCTTTTTATCATATTAATGAAATTGCAGACCCACTGAAGACATTTTCCTATTCATGTTCCTATAATTCAAAAATAAAAAGATTCAATGCTAGAATCTCATTCATCGATTCATACATCAAAATAAAGACTACTTTATCACCCAACACTATTAGAACTTGGATCTTGACAATGGGCTAGCTAGAGTTCACCTCCGAAAGCTCAACACTCCACAGTGAGCCTATCTATGTATCTAGCTGTTCAAAGATGGATTTAAGGGTGATCCCCTCCCAAAACTTGAAAAAACCTATGAATCCTATAAAAATTTTATTAATACCATCTGCATTTTTTATTAATTATTTTATTTCGTCCCCTCAAAATTTATTTTTTTAACTCTATATTGAGTTTTGCCCTCCTATCGGAAATCTTAGATCCACCCATCGAGTCTCAGCTCCCCATCTACCCAGTCATTCCCCCACAACCAACCCTTTCGTATTTAGTTTTTCTCCCGTACGCGATTGTGGCATGAATCATTCAATATGCATGAATCATGTTGGAGCGAAGTATAAAATTCAGTCGTCTTTAGGAGATATTTCTAATTGTATTGACTTTCGGGGCGACCATTGAACAGTCATTTCGGCTACTTGTATGGCACCCAAAGAGTGAAGAAACATTCAACGATGCCTTCTTCGCCACAAGTATGCCATTGCCAAGACTGTGACCCAAAATTCC
>JAOYND010138431.1:0-10105 GCA_025802135.1 Lagerstroemia fauriei | reverse complement strand
CCGAAGGAACAAAAATCACATAAAGATAATGCCACAACATAAGAAATAAACGAATGCTCTTGATGGATTGAGAAAATTTTATAAAGGTGGTGAAACTCCGTAAAATAGTAATATGATAAAGTTAGTGAGTAAAATAAGATAATTTAATAAAAATTAAATAAAATTAAATAAAATTAAGTGAAATACATAATATCTCACAGTTTCCTTGAATTTAGAAGGCATCTATATCCATTGTTGCTGCTAGCTAGATCCCCACACACATCGGTTAAGTCAAGAAATAATAATGGTTTGATAAGAAAGTTTGATACTACCAAATAACTTAGACTTTTGAGTGAAAATGGACGCAGTCTCTTGTAATGCTCACTATTAATAATATAATATGTGAGCGTCTGACTATAACAATCTCTGACTAAAACCGGACCTGTTTCCGATAGTCTCTCACTAACCTAAACTCGTAAATTCGGTAATCTCCTCTTAATCCAGTCATCTACCTATGAATACAATAGATCCGGTTCGTATTGTATACAAATTAATCAAAATGATTGAACTAAGTTTCCACCGTAACTATTGTACGGAACACGTGGATTTCAGAATTTTCCTTTTAGAAGTGTCATACTATACATCACTTGGAAAAGGTACGAGGAAAGGGTAATAAAATGGTACGAGAAATCTCATTGAAGAGAGATCAAATGCAGTGTGTATTTTAGGTCACAACACTCTTTCTCATGTTTATCTTTTTTCTTGTTTTATTTTTTTCGGTATACAAAGGAAGCACATAGGTCTAGAAAGGACAGAAAAAAGAGGAGATAAAGGGACGATGATGAGATCAAACCCACATCTAGATCATATGGTGAGAGTAGTACCAATTGTATTAATTCATATTTCTCCTTGTTTTGTTTTAATTTGATATTTTTCAAGATGATGTAAAACTTTTCACCAAATGCATTGAACAAGTTCATATCTTTGAAATTTTTCATCCTTTCCAGTAGGCCTGGCAATTTTCAGCACGGCCCAATAGCCCAGCACCAGCCCGGCCCGATAAGGTCGTGCCTGGGCCAAGGCTTATTGAGCACAATTCCTATTGGGCTGGCCCGGCCAGGCCCATTAAGGTTATAGTGTCGAGCTGGGCCATGAAATAAAGGGTCGGGCCGGCCCATTAGTCCATTTTAAAAAAAATGTAACTTTTTTTTATCTATCCTAACCCTATCTCAATCTCATTCATTAACCCTAAAACATATTTTTGTTGATCTATTGTAAAATGTGTGGTTATGAGGCATGACCTGCCTTCTATTTTAACATAACCTTTTTTATTTCACTTAAATTTCACTAGTATTTCGTCCTCATACAAGTGAAATTTTAAGTGATTGATGTGTTTATTGGGCGGGTCAGATGGCCCAATAATTTTACCGTGCCGTGCCGTGCCATAACTTAATGGGCCTCTCTATTAATGGCTGTGCCGGCCCGGCACGAATTCCACCCCTACTTTCAGGGCTGAAAAAACCGACGAGGACTTCAGGACCCAAATTTGCAAATGGCTGTGGTGGTTCTGTGCATGGGCTTCAGGCCGATGAGATATAGGGGGCCGGCCCATTGTAATGAGACGCACATATGATGCTTCTATATACGTTTAAATCATGATTCACTATTTTCTGATGGATTATCTTATTTCATCTCCCTTAAATTCTTCATATTCTTATTCTACTGAGTTTCCTTTCATTTGAACAGATTTTCTAGATCCGTCTTGTCACGTCATTTGTCAGCATGTTACAATCGAGTCATCATTCATGTGTACGTCCCGGTAAAAGTAAGCTAAAATTTTATTTTCGGAATAATGACAGCAGATGTCCTATAACTTTATTATTTTTGGCAATTGAGTCATATAACTTTGAAAGTGACTAATTCAGTCCTATAACATCAGTTCCGTTAACCTTTAAGTTCGATTTGTCACTATTCCGTTAACGGAACAGTGAACGGCGTGAATATCACGTCAGCAAAATAGTAACAGTTCAGACTTAAAGGTTAACGGACTTGATGTTATAGGACTGAATTTGTCACTTTCAAAGTTATATGACTCAATTGCCAAAGATAATAAAGTTATAGAACATCTGTTATTATTATCCCATTATCCCTTTCATTTTCTATAGTCCACAATTCCTCCAGAGAATCTCACGGACATAACATACAATAGAGCTCCCCAAGCTAGTGAAAATATTGTCTCCAGGACAGGAGAGACTACGGTGTATAATGAGTATACAGCGTGACAGTGTTGACGTGGTACCATAATTCAATTGGATTCAACCATTTTAGAATTTTTTTAACAAAACCCTAAAGACAAAAAAAATAACATTAAAAATCAGTGAATCATATTGATTTATGATACTATATCAGTGCTGCCATGTGGTACAAGCCCATTACTCACAAGACTTTCTCCTAGGAAAGACACTCATGCATCCAGAGACAACATCCACGTACGCACACACCGAACATGCGGGTAAGAACCGGTTAGAAGCTAGCAGGGCTTATACTAAAAGACGCGTTCTTCCTGTCCGAATGTTCGAATAATTCTACGGTTGATGTGGGGTCTCATCTCATCTCTCTCCATATCCATGTATGGTCGCAACAACTTGGGTGAAAATTCTGCCATGTACCACTCAGTAGGTGAAAACTCTGCCATCTCTCTTTAAGAAAGTGTTTAGATTTAAGTATCATTAAATGGAGCCCATGAAGATGGACTAATCGTATATTAATTTCCGTATCTTTTTCTTTTTATTTTTAGATAATTACACCAGCAGTGTAAAACTTTTTGAAAATATTTCATGTTAGTACAAAACCTTTTTTTGTTACATTTCTGTACAAAACCTTTTAAAGTGTGCCACTTTAGTACATTTCGTTAACTTTTCACTAGCGATATCAGTATATTTATTCATCTAAAAAAATATATTAGCATGCAATGTCAGTATGTATGTTTGTGTAACGTCCATGTCAGATTGCTGAGTCCGTCAAAGTTGACGGAATGTACTAAAGTGACATACTTTGAAAGGTTTTGGATCAAAATGTAACAAAAAAAGGTTTTGTACTAACATGAAATATTTTGAAAAGATTATGTACCGCTAGTGTAATTATCTTTTTTTTTTTGCTTGTCTATTTGACACTAAAAAGAAAATTTAAAAGAGAGAAAAAAAAAACAAAGCATTAGCTTTTGGCCATACAAATAATGTACCCCACAAATCCATCAAATAGTCTCTCAAATAGGAGATCGCGTTTGATGACAACTTAATCACGTAAATGCTTTAAATTCTTTTTTTTTTTGGACATGCACATGAGAATAAATGCTTAAAATTCAGTTTTACGAAATAATGAATCGGAGAGAAAATGACGGGTCTACTCTATTTAAATATTACGTTGAAAGTTTTAATAAATCTGACTAAATTAGATTTCAGCCGGGTCTGTTAACTAGCTATTAAAACTTTTCAAAACTGAAATTTCTCCATTAACGAGACCCGAATCCGGGATCTTTTTTAAAGGAAAGAGATATCAAGCCACGTCTTGACTAGTTAAAACGTAAGCCGAGGTTGGATCGGAGAGACCTGGTCACTGGGTTAGTGGTGTGTGTGTTTCTGACTTGTCCCGTGCACGAAGTAGATCGAGAGCACGGTCAGAAGAAAATTGCATATGGTGATGCGAAGGGACATTTCATCGGTACACAACAGCAGTTTGATTAAATACTCAGAATGTATTACTCATTTATAATAAGAGCCGATTAAAATTGATTTTACGTGGAAATCGATCTGGCCGTGGTGACAAAAGATTTGATTTCCTCGAACAAATTCAAATTCAAACATCCAAGAAAATGGATCTATTCTTGTGGAACTTGATCGAATTAACCCGAAATTGAACCCCCCAACTGGATCTGATTAAATCTTCCATTTGGATTATTTACATGTTACTCCTATTAGAGACTGAGATTGAAGTTCTTGTACAGTGAACCGTGCTTGGTTCTCGCTCGAGTACGTAGTGAGGATCCACAGTCAGTGTGTTTGTGTCTGTATGGGTGCTCGATACGTGATTTGATCTCGCGTAACGATTTAAATTTTTTTAATTAAATCGTAATAGTCTTGATATTTTATTTTTTAATCGTGATTATTTTTTTCCATGTGATGTGCACGTAGTCGAAATTCTAACAATTCACAATCTTCGCCGCAAGTCTTGTACAGGGATCAAATAAACGATAAAAACTAATTGACCAAAAACACCCGAATATAGACTACTCTCTTTATAGGACTAACCGAAAGTTTACTAGAAAACAATCGCCCATTAGTCGGCTGATTCAGTTTCTTTTTTTTAAAAGGAAAAATCTTGTATTCGAATATGTGAATTTGAATAAAATTATAATTAAAAGGAATTTTCCTCCTTTATGCATTCGTCCGAATCTATCAAATCCCGCTAAACTTCTTAATAACGGAGTCAACATGGAAAAAAAGTAGGGGTGTGCGCTGGCATAAGGTAAACTCGAAATCAGTAAAAATCTATCATATTGAATAGGTTTTTGGTAACAAAATAAAGAACCGGTTAGTTCCAGTTCCGATGAACATGGTAACGGGAACCGGAACCCGTTACAAATTTATATGATTTATTTTAATCATTTGTAACTTTCTTATTTGAACTCTGACTCTCGAACCGCTTAAACTGTTATATTTCTGACTCAATAAAATTTCATTTGATAAAGCTATGCATATTTGAGGAATTTATCGTGTTTAAAATATCATTATAACTTAAAAATCGATAATAAATAATAATAATTAAATGTATTGTTAAAATTCTTAAAATTACAATAAGAGAAAATAATTATACAAATTGTGATAACCATGAAATTCTTTTGAACGCTATTACTTTATAATTATTAAATATATAAAAATATCAAAACAATTTGTATCATAGAGGTAAATAAATAGGTTTTAATAGGATACCCGAAACTTGTGGTATCTGACAGGTTCCAGGTAGGATCCAATTCCAAGATTCAATAGAGTAGATTCCGGTTTTAAGATTTAGGAATATACAAGGTATCCGGTTTCAATCAACCCAGAGAAAAGGGAAATGGTGAAAGGAAATGAAATGCATTTTAGATTTAGCTTTTTGAGCAAAGATAAGTGGGCACGCCGTTGATAAATTCTCACTTATGGGAATATATGCATGAATCTTCGGTCTAATAATTCGGCCTACTCGTGATGCTATAAATCCCCACTTCACGGGGCATATCTTTGATAACTGCATACACGAGATTTAATTACACAAAATCAGAGAGCGACCTGTATTATGCACAAAATTATCAATTGTTCGTTCTGTTATAAAAATTTAAGGTGATTAAAGAAATAAAATTTAAGAAATAGTTTAAATTAAATAAAAATGAAATAGAACTGGGGAATCTGGAGAACTTCAGAAAAAAGTAGATTTTTTGTATAAGTTGTGGACATGGTAAGGAGTTAGAAAATTTTAAAATGGTGAAAGGAGATTGTATGGTTGAGAGAATCGTGTGAAACAATTGAGAAAATCATACAAATATTAATATCATATGAGGAGTTAATAAAATGGATAAAAATACTGAAATTATAAAAATGCCGAAATTAAATTTGATTGAGAGCATTCTTGGAACTTGAAAATGAAACCAAAATTGTTTTAAGTTTACTTAAAGTAATAGAGATAAGGTAACTACCATCAATATCGAGTATGCACGATCTCAAAATGGCAGCTAATGAAACTCGGTACGCATCAAAGTTGAGAAGGTCTCTTGTGTATCGGATACATATCACGTAATAATGCTAAAGTAATGTATCCATCCAATAAGGAGTTAACTTGAAATTAATGTTCATGCAGGTACAATTAAAAATCCTAAAAAATATTCTAAAAAGTATTAAATCCTAATTGGACGGATATATGCCATGTCAGTATACCGCACTCCACACTTTCTTGTCAAAGTTTTCCCTCGTCTGAAAGCTTCCAAGGAATGTATAGACATTCCCGTTCCGCGTATAGACTAATGGGGAATGTGTACTTTTGACTTGATAGTGTAAGTTCATGACCATCTACCCATGCCATGGCTTTATTCTTTACCTTAAGGACTACGCAAGAGACATTCATGTTTCCGTTCCCACTTGACAGTTTTTTCTAATTCCACAGATAGGAGACGCGGTATCGAGCTTCGTTCAATTTCTCTGTAATTTGCTTCATTTCAGTATCCGGTGAGAGCGTTTTTTTCTTTTCTCGATTTGAATAATAGAAGATGAGAGTCCGAGTCGACCCCTAAAAAAAATCAAAGAACACGACACGAGATGAGGTAGGCGAAGAGCCATTGCGCAACCACACAAAATAAGGAAAGAGCTTCGATTGGACAAAGTATGGAAGCACGACGTTAAACATTAATCGTAGTACAATGCTATGGAGTAAGAAATTGTGAGGGCATATCTCCGAAAATTCTACAGTTCAGTTGTCGAACCATTCTATCAATGAAGAAAATTATTATGAACTGTAACATTCTTTTCTCTAATCTGTATTATTAACTATTAATCAGTTCAGTAACCGGACCGTATTTCGCATATTTTTCGTATTTTTTATGCGCATTATCTAGTACTCGAAAGTCGAATAAACCCAGATTAGTTCGGATCTGGGTCAGTTCAGTCAGCCAAGGCAAACATTCGCTTTTTAAATCACGAATTTTTCATATTCATTAAACTTGAACCCGAGTTTATTTAAGAGAAACACATCACGAGATTCACGGCCACCTCAACAAAATCACGTTTTTTCTTTAATAATTGAAAGAAAAGAGAATATTAAAAAGAAAAATGGTCTTCAATGGCATTCTAGAGAAAGTGGCTGTCTGTCGATTAGATTGAATTGAAGTCGGCAGGATCTTGATGAATCTTAAACCAAAGGAATGTCTACGATCTCGATTCCATCTCGTTAGGTGGAAATTGGAATGTCCAGAGATAACTACAGATTTCTCCGAGAATAATTCCCTTCTTTGACTTGGAATTGGATGATTGAATCCTTTAAAAAATACAATTAAGAATCGATTTTTTTATTTAATTATCATGTGAAACAAATCTCTATGGACCATTATTTTGTCATCTATATTTTTGTTTTTCCCCACAAGGCTCGGTTAAAAATTTTTATTTTTTATTTAAAAAGAACAATAGAGACTGTACAAATATTAAAAGCATGTTGTGGGCTACGGCTGTCGATAAGTAGAAGGTAGATATATTATTCTGTCCAATTTAATTTGGAAAATTATGATGAAGAAGTTGAACATAGACCAAGTAAAATAACTAAATGATTAAAATAACCTCCGAAATTGATGAAAGTAATTCCGGTTATATTAGAAAGAGGATTTGGTATAATAGTACCGTTCTTAGCCAGAAATTAAGAGGTCCTTTATTCCCCTATATTCCTTCTTTCTTCTATTCCTTTTCATACATGTTTCTCATCTGACTTCGGAAACAGAAAATAAATCACTTCTGTTATGAGAAAGTCTTCAATGAAGTGGTTATATCACGTGTAATTATGATGTGATATATCCGTCCAATTAAAACTTAACATATAATTAATAATTATACAGATATAATTATTAAATTTTAAAATTTTCTCAAGAATTTTTAAAAATACCAATAGTGAACTCTAATTGGACTAATATATAAATGGTGGATTCTGATTGAACGGATATACCATGTTAGAATCGCCTAAACATGATGTGAGATGTAAATGCCTCATCAATAAGAAAGAGAGTTTGGTACAGTGATCGATATTACTCTTGACCTAAGACAAAGAGATCTTAAATTCAATTTCCACCGTGTGATTCCAAGTTCCCCTCCATTTCCGGTTCTCTCTGTCCTTTTTTTTTATTTGCACTACGCAGAATTCCCGGACTAGCCGAAGTGCACATCGAGACTAATCTGCGGTTGGAGCAGGATCCCTGGAAAAATTCTTGCCGACCCTCCCAACCTGGGATTGGATTATGGGATCACCCATTTGGGGGTCTAGCGATGAAATCACTAGATTAACCTCGGGTTGGTTCTTTTTGTCCTCTTTTAAACTTATACCACCTCTGTAAAAACATAAAAAAATCCTAAAGAGTTCGTCACGTACTAAATCATGACTTGTCTATGTATGCCAAGTCATGATCTCCTGCCGTCTCTGTTTGGATTTAAATTAAAGGCCAGCTGGACTGGTGATTAACAGACGGGTTAGAATAATGACATGCATCCTCATCCAACAAGTAAGACTTAGTGCGGTACTATCGTTCAATCTAAATTTGCAACGTCCGAGATTTGGATGTATTTCTTATATCTCGTCTATTCCTCTGTTTCTTCTAGACTTGAAAAAGTAGTCCTCATGTCCCAGTTTTAGAGAATTTCTTCTATATAATGAATTTATCATATAACATGTATAACAAGTTAGTAGACATTTAATTAACGCACATCGTCACGGTATTCTTAATCGGTTAAATATTTACAACTTGTTTTACTTATAAATTAAACTCTTATTGACCGATAACATGTGTTACATGAAATACCCGTTTTACATTCATTAGTTTTCCTAGTTTAGAGAAGCCTCTTGTCTCTCTTGTCTCTCCCTGTGTCATGCCTATAAATACCACCAGCTTCCTCCACCATAAATCACCCTGAATTTCTCAGAAAGTTCAACTTCTCTCCGGCTGTCGTTTGAGTTAGTGGAAGAAGAAGAAGAAGACGACGACGACGAAGAAGATGGCCAGAATTAGGGCTCTGCTGCTGATATCTCTGATCCTCTGCTCGGTTCTATCGACCCTCGCCGCTCGACCTGAGCCTGCTCAGCTCTTTCATGGGCTCCCTGCCAAGGCACACCACAAGGTAACCCTCCTTGCTAGATCCTGCCCCCTCCATCTTCATTCACGCAGAAAAACAAAAATAAAAATATTGTTCTTCAACCCTTTGCCGGTCGACGACAGGAGAGGAAGTATCTGCGTCGTACATCCCGAATCGTCCGTCATCTTCGTGCCCTGGCTGTGCTAATCTTATCTGTATCGTTATAAGATTTATTGCAAATCTCCGAGGAGATTGGACTAAATTGGGAATGAATATGAAATAAAATATTCCCATCCATATTGGACAAGAACATGACATGTTACATCTACACCTTCATATGACTAGTAAGACATCATTTCATTGTCAGATCTATAGATTAATTTTATTAGGATAATATGATACATAACGAGCATGATTAACATGAAATCGAGAGGGACTTTTTTCTTATTCCGTGATCAGGTAGGGACGATTGATCACGAGACAGACTTTCCCTATCTAACGCATCCGGGTTTAGTAAGATGCAAGTAAAAATAGTGCGCCGCTCCTGTATCATATTAAATTTCCACTCGATTTAGAAAAGACCAAACCCTTTGTTCAATCCCAAAAAAAGTGAACCAATCGGTGGCAATGTTCAATTCTCTTATACTTCCTGCTTTAATTTCCTTTCTATTTTTCGATATAAGATTCGACTCTCGGGATATCTTCAGCATTTTTTTTTTGGCATATTGATAGGTAAATGGTGGTTGGGGATTAATTGATTTACGAACTTCTGTTCAATTTTTTCCATTTTTCTTTAGGGTGTGGAAGCTGAGAATTACGAGGAAGGAGTGGAAGCTGCCACGAGCTGCGATGGAGTGGGAGAGGAGGAGTGCCTGATGAGGAGGACACTCAATGCCCACGTCGACTACATCTACACTCAGAAGCACAAGCCATGAACGAACCACTAAACCACATATGTGCATTGTTCTCTTATTAACTATGTTTAGAATACATTTACGAATGTCGAAATATGTCGCATCCTTACCGGGTTGTTGTGTAATGTCCGTCCTCGATTGTTATCGAGGTCTCATAATACAGTTCACCGCTCGAAGAAAATCGACCATTTTCAGCGCAAGAACCGGGTTTATAAACAGCTGCGAAGCTATCGTGTTTTCATGACAAAAGCTTTGAACTTTTGCCGGATGTTACGTGCTTGGTCTGCCGTAAGATAAGACCGGGTGCTGATCTATGTGAACTGAAGTGTTCCATCATCAACCCAACAAACTCCTCTT
>JAOYND010138320.1:0-10105 GCA_025802135.1 Lagerstroemia fauriei | reverse complement strand
CCTAGTTACGGCGAGAGTCGGATTAGGTGACTTTAGAACCCGTGGATAGGAGAATGGACACTTGACTCGAATCCGGTAAGTTAAGTTCAAAAGGATAGAAATCAACCTAAGTGAACTGAACCCCTAGAATCGTTCTTTGTTAAGTTTTATATCAATTATTTCTGTTTTTCATAAAGTTTCACTTCTACTTATTTTCTTGTTCTTGTTGCACTATATCAATTATTGTGTTGTAGGGCTTAGTACTTTGTGTTCTAAGTTCGTGCTTGATAGGCTTTGGTCCCCGTGGGAACGATACCCGCTCACCGAGTTTACTACTTGCGATCCGTCCTCTTGTGGGCTGGATAGCGAACACTCACACCATGGGAAATATAATATTTTGTTAGAATATTATTAGGATAGAGATATTTGGAAAATATTTGAGGCAAGATGTAATATTCTATTCTCTATCCTTATAAATTCTAGACCTAGCAGCACACTAGGGACCCTTTTGATATTAGTTTTTACATATCTTTTTGCTACCGAGAGAGATCGGATCATTCACGGCTTCAAGGCAAAAAGAGGATCGACGGGCTACAAGAAGACTTCGGGGGATCGAGAGATCGGCTTTGAATCATCCAAGAGTTTTCTCTTCCTTTCCTCTTTTCTTTCCTTAGTCATGATGTATTCGAATCTATTCTCGGGGAATGAAACTCTTTCTGATTTCATAATTTCTGTTCTCTCTTTGCATGTTAATTGGTTGTACTTATGTTATTTATGTTATTCTCGTTCTTTATACTTTCTAGTGGCTTGATCACCTATTAGATCGAGTAGGAGATTTGATGAACTCGAGAGATGAAGTCGTAATCATGCCAGTGATAGTATAACTTAGGATAATTCACGCCGAGAGGTCGGGATTATTTGTGAGAAGCTTCGAGAGATCAGTCCATCATCCTAGGTATCCAAATTAGGGTTCCAGCTCATTGGGCTTCTTAATGTTAATTGCCTAGAGGTAGAGTGGTTAACATCGTCCTAGAAGTACGTCCTTATTAAGCCGAGAGGTAGGTAAGGAGATATAAAACTCTAGGATAATAACTAAGAAATAAATTACATGTAGAGAGTCAATTTGGGATTAGGAATAGGATTGAGGGAAGTTGTGAGCCCTAGGTCCATAAATATTGCTTGACTTTATTGTTTCCTTTCCTATTTTTGTTTACTTGTTAATTTACTTTTTAATTGCATTCTTAATTTACGACTTCCCTAGCTTAGAGTTAATTGTTTAGATTATTGTTTAGTGGAATTTGACACTGTCCTCGTGGGAACGATCTCGATATTCATCACTTTATTACTTGAAGCAATACGTATACTTGCATGCTTGCTTATCAATTTTTATGGTAACAAGTTTTGGCGCCGTTACTGGGGACCAAGTTCACAATTCCCGCTAACTTTAATATTAAGCAGTTGCTATGACTAGGCATTTTTTTGTAATTTTATTTATTATTATTATTTTTCTTTTGTTTTGTGTATTTATTCTAATTTTTTATTTTTTTTGTGTTATAACTGATCGGGTTAGGTGGACATTTTAGGGATGCAATTATTGCAAGTCATAATCAATTTAAAGAAAACTATTGCATTTGATGTGGCTATTGTGGAAAACTTCACCCACCTAATGATTGTTCTTACTATGCTAAACCAATGAATTATTTTTATGATAACTCTTGGAATAACTCTTTCTATGATGTGTATGAAAGATGGAGAACTCACCTCGACGATAAGTGGAGAAATCAACAAACATGGCAATCGGAGTGCAACAATGCTTCAAACTTCCATCAGCAACCTTCGGACCAAGATTCTTCTTCTAGATTTGAGGAGGCACTCAACAATTTAATGAATCCTCACAGGACCTTTATCAACATGCTTCTAAACAACAACGGGCCTTACATCGCCAGGATATACTTGAAGAAACTTTAATTAATTTCATAAATTCCTCTCAAGCTACTCATGTTGCTGATCAAGTTACTTCTAATCAAATTGTTGCTTTACAATCGCAGATAAACAATATGGAGATTCAATTAGGCCAACTAGCTCAAGCTCTCAATTCTCAACCTCAGGAAGTCTTGCCGAGCGACATGAAAATCAATCCACAAGAACAAGGCAGCGATCAAAACGAGATGATCTTTTTTTGGAGTGAAATAGAGTTGAAGCATGATGTTGAGATAGAGAGGTCGCGACCCCAAGTCACAACCCAAATTTCTAGAATTGATGGGTCGTGACCCTTTCACCAGGACAGAAGAGTCGCGACCCCAAGTCGTGACCTTTGAAGAAGAAACATTAATTTCATGTGGCACATCTTTCGAGGAGGTGCGAAACAATGATATTGATTGTTTTCAAGATGAGGATGATGCCACAAGTACTTGGTTGATGAAGAGGACACAATGTCAATTACACCACCAACTACCAAATTGTGTGAAGAGGAACTAGATGCTCAAAGTTGCAACCTCGAGACCTTTATGCCCAATCCTATACAAGGTAATGAAGCTTTATTCGTCGAAAATTATTTATCTAATGATTATTTGATCATGTTGATAGATGAGGCATGCAATGAGAAGCAATATGAGGATCAACCATATGTTACACGAGCCTTTGATGAGCAAAATGAATGCATGGATTTTCTTGGTGTCTCCAATTGGTTAGAAGCTAAACCAATATCAATGAAGCAAATTGTCCATAAAATTTTGCTATTGCCAATTTCTATCAAGGGAACCTATGAGCCACCTCCAAGAAGTCAAGAGTTCTACAAAGGGGTTGATTCACATGGAAGATTGTCGAGTCTCCTTCATCGAGAACTTAAAAAGCGAGTTGAACAACTACAAGAGGAACTCAAGTGGCAATTAAGGGAGAATCAAGTGCTCATCAATCGAGGGGAAGGCATACTTCACTCTAGGCGAGTATTCTATTTGTCTCTAATTCTTTCATGCATTACATTATTTTGGATTACAATGCTAGATTTAGGTTTGGGGGAGCTTGGCATAATTATTTATGTTTTGCTTGTCTGCTTAGTTTGATTGCTTGCATTTAGATAGATTAGGTTGCATGCATTTAGGTTGCTAGATATTTTTTCATATTTCAATGATTAAGATCTTAGGCATGTTAGGGGTGTGACACACTAATGAATTAATCCACTCATGATGAATTTGTTGGCCCTTGTTCTATGACGATAATCAGTGGCTTGAAAATTAGAAACTCGATTGGATTAGAGATTGCAACATGCTTTAGGATGTGTTTTGAAAAATTATATCACGTCTGAACCTAGTATTTCTCACGACACTCTTACTTTAGGAATAGCTTAAAATTGCCCTTGAAGTTGCTTGGTTGTATGGCTAACATGAGAGTGGACAAGAGCATGAACTTAGGTATCCTACAAAAGGCAAATAAAGAAAGAAACAGAAAAATTTTAAAAAAATTGTTTGCATGAGCTAGCAAAGAAAAAATCATAAGAATTGCATATGTGAGCTTAATTGAAAGATGTTCAAGGCTCTGAGCACTACTGTACAGGCTTGAGCGGCATTTAGTGCAAAAGCATATGCAACAAGCCCCGACATGTGCTCGAGGTGGAAAGAATAGTCCATTAATCAAAGTTCGAGGATAGACCCGTATGGGTGTCTCAACACCTAATGCCTTGGACCAACTAGGACGGGAGCCATTGGTTGATTCCTCGCTACACGGTCCTAGCTTATGGACGTGACACACAAAGTCGTAGACCACCAAAGGAAAAACAAAAGGGAGTGAGAAAGAAATGAGCGGAAATGCAAAAAGGCAATGTCTTTGTGACTGTTCGAGTTTCTTGAATGTGTGCTTGATCAACCTTGTTTCTAATTGGGTGCTTGAACTCTGGTATGAGTGTTTGCACTAACACGGCACGGGTGAGGGTTGATTTTTTAGAAAATTTTGACATTAAAAGTGGAAGCAACCGAATTAAAGATCGGGTGGAAGGTGAAGAGTCATTCCGGAGAACTCTAAGGGGCCAAATTTTTCTAATTGAGTGGAGAAATTCGTTTGTGTGTTTTGCGTGCTTGTTGGGATTCTAATTGTCTTACTCAAGGATGAGCAAGAATCTAGGTTTGGGGGTGTGTTAATTATATGAATATGCTTATTTGAACATATTTTCAAGATTGGATTCATGTGAGTTATTCGAGTTTTATGAGGTTTTAATGCATAATTGGTTGTTTTTACTTAGTTGAGTGAAATCAAGCCATGATTAATTGATTCAAATTTTCTCCCAAGAATGTTGGTACTTCCGGACTTTTTATTGATGTAGGTAGATAATGAAGGACCAACCGAGCTAAGAAGGTGGACCCCGACCCACGGAACCAAGCTGGACCAAAGCTGAAAAACAAAGGATCAGGGGAGGAGTCGCGACCCCCTGAAGCAGAGAGTAGTGCAGAGTTGAGAGGGTCGCGACCCCTCGCTGGCATAGAAGATTCCGCGATATTTACGAAATATTGGGTTTCCTAAAGTTCCCAAAACTCGATAAGGAAGATATTATGAGATATTGTGATACCAAAAGAGCATATTTCACTTGACTCACACCATGGGAAATACAAGATTTTGTTAGAATATTATTAGGATAGAGATATTTGGAAAATATGTGAGGCAAGATGTAATATTCTATTCTCTATCTTATAAATTCTAGACCTAGCAGCACACTAGGGACCCTTTTGATATCAGTTTTTACATATCTTTTCGCTACCAAGAGAGATCGGATCATTCACGGCTTCAAGGCAAGAAGAGGATCGACGGGCTTCAAGAAGACTTCGGGGATCGAGAGATCGGCTTCGAATCATCCAAGAGTTTTCTCTTCCTTTCCTCTTTTCTTTCCTTAGTCATGATGTATTCGACTCTATTCTTGGTGTTTCTTTTTAATTTCATTATGAACTAAACCTTAGTTTCCTAGGGTGAGCAATGAAACTCTTTCTGATTTCTTAATTTCAATTCTCTATTTGCATGTTAATTGGTTGCACTTATGTAATTTATGTTATTCTCCTTCTTTATGCTTTCTAGTGGCTTGATCACCTATTAGCTCGAGTAGGAGATTCGATGAACTCAAGAGATGAAGTCCTAATCATGCCAGAGATAGTATAACTTAGGATAATTCATGCCGAGAGGTTGGGATTATTTGTGAGAAGCATTGAGAGATCAGCCTATCACCCTAGGTATCCAAATTAGGGTTCCAGCTCATTGGGCTTCTTAATGTTAATTGCCTAGAGATAGAGTGGTTAACATCGTCCTAGAAGTACGTCCTTACTAAGCCGAGAGGTAGCTAAGGAGGTATAAAATCCTAGGATAATAACTAAGCAATAAATTACATGTAGAGAGTCAATTTGGGATTAGGAATAGGATTGAGGGAAGTTGTGAGCCCTAGGTCCATAAATATTGCTTGACTTTATTGTTTCCTTTCCTATTTTTGTTTACTTGTTAATTTACTTTTTAATTGCATTCTTAATTTGCAACTTGTCTAGCTTAGAATTAATTGTTTAGATTATTGTTTAGTGGAATTTGGCATAGTCCTTGTGGGAACGATCTCGATATTCATCACTTTATTACTTGAAGTGATAAGTATACTTGTGTGCTTGGTTTGCTTGCTTATCAATTTTTATCGCAACAGAGGACGCCCGGTGAACGCTCTTGAGTAGCTATGTAGAGTATTAATGGTTGACCCGATATAGAAGCCTGCAAGGCTGGAGGATTGATTAAGTAATCCTTTATACTTTGGAAGGCGCTCTTGCATGCTTGATCCCAAACGAACATCACATCCTTCTTCATCATTCTATTGAAAGGCTGGCATTGTCCGACAAGATTAGAGATGAAACAGTGAATGTATGCTAATTTCCCTTGCAAACTTTTGAGTTCATGAAGGTTTCTTGGCTCCGACATTTTCGAAATTGCTTCGATTTTCAAAGGGTCAATATCGATGCCCCTATGTCGCACGATAAATCCAAGAAATTTACCTGAAGGAACCCCAAAAGCGTACTTCAAGGGGTTCATCCTAAGCCGATAACGACGTAAGCGGTCAAATACTCTATGGAGATCTGCCAAATGTTCTTCCCTTTTCTTAGACTTCAGAACCAAGTCATCAACATAACACTCAACCTATTTGTGAAGCATGTCATTGAATATTTTCTGCATCGCTCTCTGGTATGTCGCCCCGTGTTCTTTAACCCAAACGGCATAACTTTGTAATAGTAAATGCCTTTTGGATTACGAAAAGTTGTAAGTTCTTCATCATTGGGATCCATTCGAATTTGATCGTAATTGGACATCCATGAATGAGAATGCTTCATGGCTAGTTGTCGCATCAACCATTAACTCCGCTATGGGTAGTGGGAAGTCATCTTTTGGACATGCATTGTTAAGATCGTGAAAGTCCACGCAGATATGAATTTGACCGGCACAATGATTGAAATCCATGTAGGGTAAGAGACCTCTCGAATGAACCCCGCTTCAATCAACTTGTCGACCTCAGTAGTTATTTGAGGTAACAAGTTCGGATGGTATCGCCTTTGGCCTTGTTTGAGTGGGGTAACTCCATGCTTAACAGAGAGGCAATGTACTGCAACTTTTGGGTCCCACCGGGGCATTTCTCAGTGTGACCATGAGAAGACGTCCCTGTACTCAGTCAAGAGTTTGACATAAACCTCCTCCTCTTCAGGAGTTAGGTTTGCACTGAGAAAAATTGGACGCCGTTCGTCTCCTATCCCTAAATCAACTTCCTTTAATTTGTCAACAGTGGCCTGCCCGCCCTCTGCAAGGGCATCCGAGGCTTCCTCTACTTTTGCCTCTTCTACAGAGTCATGATCAACTTCTTAGATAGTAACATGAAAGGACGACATCACATCCTCATCCGTAACTTGGCTACACCCTTCTTCTGGCTTTGTCAGCAAAACCATTCGAGTGTTTGCTCTCAATGTTCGATCGACTTTCACCTCTAATGTTCGGTGTCTTTTCGTTCTAGATGGTATTGCGCTATGGAGATCCTTTGTTTCAGTAAGCAAAGGGATTGTGTTTTCTTTCTGTCTATTTTTTGTCTTGACAGTCTGAGAAACTGGTGGGATAATCCCTACTGCTTAACCGACTTCTTGACTCTTTGATCACTAGTTTCCTCTATCACTTCTCCTAACCTGTCGAAAACAGAGGATCAATTAGGCCGTTTACCCAAGCGATCAAATACAGAAGCTCTTGTCAATGCCACTGGCTCATGTCCATCATCGTCTTCTACAGAGATGTATCTAGTGGAAGACTTCCTTATAGGAAAGGGTATGGGTTCCAGCAAATTATAACCTGAGCCAGCTCGCGAGTTTCTGATAGCATGTCCTTGCTCCCTTAATGAAACTTGTGTTTGAGTTAACCCTCATGTGCCTGACGTGCTTGCATTTGGGGCTGTCTTTGATAACGACGCCATGTCTTGAACATACCCAGCCTTCACTAGAAGCATGTAGCCATTGGGATCAAATCCGTCGTGATGCTTTGTAGGCAATGACTCTTGTTGAGCATGTAAACCTTGTGAAGGCTGCACAAATCCTTTCAAGGGAGGGCTAGAAAATTTAACTGCCTTAATCTCTGTAACTGGCAGATTTAATCCTTCCACATCCTCCGTCTTCAACTCTTTGCAGTTTGAGAAAGGAGACTCCCCTTCCTTCCTGTGTGCCTTTGGAACATATCGCAGGATCGACATTGGCTTCTTTTCCTCTATGACTGGCCTATTTCCCTTTCCAATCTTTAGGGAAGCATTGCTCATTGTTATCCCTCTGCCCGTCGACTTGTCTTGTTTTGAACTTTCGGCATCGTCAAACTGGTGCAACTTTTCCTTTCCCTTCAGAGGGGACATCTGTCATAGGCATCCTGTTACCTTGCTTCGTCTGCTGTCACTCCAAAATGTTTCATATTTGGATGGGCATAATATTTACTACAGACCCACCATCTATGAGTATTCGATTTAGTCTATGCCCCCGGACATAGCTAGCAACAAAGAGTGGTCTATTATATGGCTCAGCTCCCATAATGAGGTCTTCGTCAGTGAATGTAATTGCTTCAAGACAATAGACCTTGGGAACAGGATGAGAGGCATTGATCTCATTGTCTTCCTTATCCTCTTTACTGACAGTTTGGTTGCACAAGGATGTGGAAGTCATGGCATCATGTAACTTCTTTGGAAGGAAATCCCACAGTGTGATTGGGACTCCTGCCTTTTGGCAGAACTTTTCCTCGTTCTTAGTGGGTGCTTCACGCCTTCCCTTATAGACCGTCCTCTTCTTCCTCTGAATGACCTTGGATCGCACTTTTGGTCTTTTAGATGCTTTGTATGCCTATGTGCTTTTGAGGGATTTGATGGTATGTGAGAAATGTGCCCCCATGTACTTTGTGACACGCCTAAGGCGAGCTTTGGGGCCCTCCTCCGTCTCGTGACAAGAATCTAGCCCTCCTCTCCTACTTCAACACCATCCACTACAGCATATGTAGAGGGTCTTGTGTTCATTGTCGTCACCGTAACTACCATCGAAGGTCTTGCAGGACTCGTAACATGCAACGGGTAGGAATAAACGACATCAATTGTGACGGGTTCAAAGCTCCTAAACCTGATGGTTGCTGGGGGGAAACTCCTCAGATTCTTCCAACATAAAGACAGTGTTGCTTGCATCCATGTCGTCTTGAAACGCAATTTTTCCTTGATGTGCTAAGTCCATGATTTTCTCCTTCAGGATAAAGCACTTCTCCACACTAGATGGCCAACCAAACAGTGAAACTTATAGTAGTTAGGATCATTCGTGCAACTAGCTTGCTGCGAGCGTTTCATCTCTGGTAGCTCAATGAATTTCAACTCAAGCAAGTGGTCGAGCATCCCTGAGACATCGGAGTCTGGGAACGGGTACTCCTTACTCTACAGCTCCTCCAGCGTAGGTCCCATCTTCAACTTTTGCTCAACTAGAAGAATTTCTCTTCTTTCTTCTTTTTCCCTGAGATTTTGACAGGGGTAGTATTCACCGTTAGAGCTTGCTTATTATCTGACTTGGAGGGTGGTTTGCTCCATTTTCTCACATCTTGACGTTCTTTCATCTTTCCTGACTCTTGAACAGGTGGTCCTTGAGCACCACTATTCTTGATACTCAACTCCATATCGTGTGCTCACGTTGCCAGCTCCTCAAAGGTGTGGGCCTGATTCCTTGAAGAATGTAACGCAACCCCGCATGCATTCCTTGAATGCACATGTCTATTGCAGATACCTCAGAAAGGCAATATTTACAATTGAGGCTCAAGTTTCTCCATCTTTGAATGTAATCCATGATAGGCTCATCTTTCATTTGGCGTGCACTGGTGAGTTCGATCATACTCATTGTACGTCTGGTGCTATAGAACCTGTTAAGGAACTCTCATTCCAGCTGGTCCCAACTGTCGATTGAGCCAGATGCAAGATATGTATACCAGTCAAAGGCATTCCCTTTCTGTGAGCAAACAAATTGCTTCATGAGTAGGTCTCCCTCCTTCCTGCATTATTACAATTCTCAACAAAATGAGCAACGTGCTGCCTTGGATTGCTCTTTCTGTCAAATTGATAGAATTTCGGTGGCTAATAGTTGGTAGGCATCCTCATCATGTCAATCCTCTGAGTGTAAGGTTTGACATACGTCAACAGTGATGAATTGTTCACTTGTGCTTGACCCTTTAGGGCTTCCATGATGACTTCATGCAATTGGTTTGTAGGGAAGGATCCATCAGTAGCAACACGTATGGTTCTTGCTGATGCTGGAGCTCTTGTATCAGCAGTTTCTATATCAAACACTTGCTCTTGCATGATGGCAGCTCATGGTGCCACATCGGTCTTGGCACTCTTGGTGCAGCAACAACAGTCTCTGACATGTGTACTTGTTTTGAAATATTATTGTTTACTTGGCCTGACTCGTCCACGCTCTCAGCTTGTTCATCAAGTAAGAAATTTGTGAGTCGCGCTCCTGAACTGTCTTCATGAGGCCTTCAAATGTACGCGCCATGATGGACAGCTGCTCCTCTAACGATGACGTGTTTGTCACCATCGAAGGCAGCACTCCAATGTTGCCAGAGTTTCCTGCTACAGCCA
>JAOYND010138213.1:0-10106 GCA_025802135.1 Lagerstroemia fauriei | reverse complement strand
GACTGTCCATGTACTCCACGTGCTGGCTCAGCAACTGGTCAAGCACCGCCACAGCGGGCGGCTGAGCGTGGCCGTGAGCGTGGCCGTGAAAGCGCGACATTTTCAGGTCGGAACAAGAAGAAGAAGGAGAGGAAGAGGAAGGAGAAGGATAAAGACTTTCTGCTGGACTTTGATGGGGGAAGAGGGAAGAGATTCAGAGGGAATCAGGGGTGATTGAAACAGAGGGGAAGAGAGATTTGTGAAGCTGAACCAAGGGAGTAAATCGACTTTATACCAAATGAAACGGGGGCGTCAACAAAAACGACAGAGTTACCGAAGAAATTATTACGAATACGACAGACAGGGAATTCACTTGACTACCATTCTTGACGCCATTTCTTAATTAAGGCTGTCCTATTTAATAATAAATTTAATTCTTTTTTTCCCTTACAAAAAATGATGAGTTAGATTTGTGCTTACAGAGGATGAATTTAAGGGAGCACGGGGCGGATAGGCCCTCTGAATTCGAAAAAATTCTTCAGATAATAAGCACATTTTTCATATTAATTTATTCAAATTTTTGTTAATTAGCATATTTTATTCTAGAATTTTTCATACTACTTTGTTATGGAGTTTCACCCATGATCAAATTTTTGTACTAGTCGATTTGACTTCCCAAACGCAATTTGGGACTTTTTTAGGTCTATATCAATATCAATGTATGCTAACTAATTTAATTTCGATTCGTCATAAATTTTCTTTATTCAAATAACTCGAATTTGAAGCTTACATAATAAAACTGGTGTTAAACCATCTCAATGAACTCATAGATAAAATATGACATTTTTAAATGCAAATATTAGGGGTTTAGATCTGAATATTATGCATCTCTCGCAATGCCTTGACCCCATACCTATATAGGGTCGGTGCCTAACTTTTCGATCTGAACTAATGAAGTTCAATATACCATAAACTCGATTACTTAGCAATGTTTAAACTAATTAAAAAAATATTGAAATAACCATATGATAGGTAATGAAGTTTAGGGTAAATTTTCATAATTTTAATTTAATTTTTACTAGTTTTAGGAAGTTGTATAATTAGAATTTAGTATAATTTAATTTTATTCAAAATTTTGTGTATGTTTCACTATTAGTTGTTATTGGTGTTTAAACTTTGTTGATATCTTGAGTATGATAAGTTTATTGCACGCGCATAATTATTATGTCAAATAAAATTTCGTCAATTTAGAAATCCCACGGTGCAAATAACATGAGAATTTGAATCCGAATGAGAAAGTTATGGTCAATCTAAGTTAATCACGCAAATTAGTCTTTCTTTGTGTACCCAATACTGACACCAGTTCCAAGTATCCTGTATTTACTGATCAAAAACCATAATCGGTTCTATTCCGCACTTAATTTATTATCTAGAATCTGCCTGAGTTTCATTGTGATTTACTCAATAAGTTCACTCTGGATGACTCTACATATTACTCATGCACAACTCTAGCAAATGTTGGTCTTTTTTCACTATGTACGACCTAATATCGAGAAAGCTAATGATACCTGATTTTAATCCAAGTTTGAGGAGGATCAGTCCACTAAATAATAAAACTATCATAATTATAAATTTTATATATTTATAAGATTTAAATACGTGGAGAGGAGCTGATCTTATTGTTTTACTCTGCAAGGCAACCACATGAATCAGCACAAATTTCCTTAAGGGGAAAACGCTATTTTGCTATTAGCGTTTTCCCCTTTTTATTAGCATTTAAGAGCAATGTGATGAAATGTTAGTAAATTATTACAGAAATTATAGTAAAAAATTATTAAGTTTATCACCTTTTAAATTTGACCATTAATGTATTACCATTTTAGCTAATTCAGTTATATAACATTCCGTTTGTTACACTTTCTGTCCGAGCCATGACTATATTATTAACATTAGTCACATGTGATATCGCACATATTTTAGAAACGGGAAAATGATACAAGAAGTCCTGTATGGTTGCCGTGTTTGGCAGTCGAGTCCTATATACTTGAAAATAACTAATTCAATACTATAAAATCAGTTCCGCTATACGTTTTAGTCCAAATCGTTGCTATTACACTAACGGTTCCGTTAACAGCGTTAAATTCAGGTCGGTGAAACAGTAAAGATTCGAACCGAAATGTGAATTAGAACAGATTTTATAGAATTGAATTAGTCACTTTTAAATATATATGACTCAACCGTCAAAAATGATAAATATACAATATTTTCACTATAATTATTCCTCTAAAAAATTAAATTAATAAAAAAGAACAAAACTAATTTTTACTACTAGTAGTACTACTTTCCCATTGATTAGTGTTCAAGAAAATGAGAAGAAATCAGTGTGATGAAATGTTAGTAAAACATTCATAGCAAATTCCATAAAAACATGGACTCCTTCATCAACCCATGTCGATTAATGGCATATTTATAACCGTTTTAGACACACACATTTATTTCCTATTTCGAATTATTTATATTTTACTGATCATTGTGTCATATCAAGCCAGTTAATCTTGCGGCACAACCGACTGTTATTACGTTTCACACCAGTGCCAGTTAATCGTAGCAATTTTCAGCGTGACACGAACACATTCCGAGAATCAAGTGCCTGGATGAAAATGATTAGTGTAATAATGGGATTAGGATGAGGGCAACCAGTGGTCATGTGGCTCCAATGGAAAATGGCATTTGGGCACTGACAAGTTTCCTTTTTGCTCTTTATTTTATGTCTATTCCATCCACTAGGCATAAAAAAGTGGCTTTTTAGAAATTAGATTTATAACCGTCACTCTAAAAGGAAATATAATGGGAGAAGAAATAAAAGGAAATGAAAAATAAAGAGAAATATTAAATTTTATTAATGAAAATCGAGGTTAAAATTCTTTTAATATCAGTTTGAGGATGATACGCTGATGAAAATGGATTTTAGCAAGTGGGCTCTAACGGGGTTGCTGATATGAACTTTCCTTCCACCTTAAACACCCAGCTCAACCAAAACGTTTCAACAATGGTGATGCGATTGATTGTTGATGATATAGAATAAGATACTGGAAGGGAAAATCATCTTAAAACGGCAATTCTAAAAACAGAATATTCCTGCCCACGAGGGGCAGCCCGAGTGGTCGGGCTTCGAGAGATCCTCCGAAACCTCTCGAGTTCGAATCCCCAGAGGCGCATTTCCTCGTGGGTGGAGGCTTTATAACTCTCGAGCTCGTTAGGTTCTCATGCCTTACCCAGCACACATGGTTTGCGGACTATTGCGTGTGCATCAATGCGGAGGTGTCATAACTTCCTCTTGTTGGGCCCAAAAAGCATTCGGATACGTCGGTTATCCAAAAAACAAAATATTCCCATCCATGATCATTGTGCCATGCAATGCATTTCCATTGGCTAATAGCCCTTGATTATCTCTTTGCTTCATGTATGAATACATGTTCACACTTATGTGATGAAGGAATCACTTTCTAATTCTTTTATTTATGATCTCTTCAATCAAATACCTACTTGACTGTTAAATCGGGCATTCACCTCCGATTTGACTTCTTTTCATATTTTCGTACTATGTATTTTGTATGTCCATTGGAAGGCGCTCAAGTTGATCATTGGGGCCTAGGATTAGAACCAAGGCCAGTCATTCCACCTCTCACTCGAATCGATATCTCGAGGTCAGCTATTCCATGCCTTTGAGAATTTTGACTTTATCAATTGTTATATTTGGTAGATGTGAATGAGATGAAATGGAATGGACTGAGAGTTTAACTCATTCATTCTACCTTTCTATCTTGTTAACGAAACAAGTTTTCGAGATCTTGAACATTTTATTATCGAAATAATATATATAATAAAATATATAATATCTCTGATGGTTACCATATAAGATGAAAACTAAAAGTAGAAAATTTTCATGAAAATAGTCATGTCACATTATATAACAATATAAAATGAAATAACCGAAGAAGAATACAAAAATTGAAAAATATACTAATTGTCAAGACATGTTATGACAGTCATAGTGTCCTTAAAACTAATTTGTCCCCTACAGTACGTGCTAAGGAAGTGTGAACACCAATCTTCCAAGATACAGTGACAGCAAAAAGCTTGGAGGAGGTTCGGTACGAAACAAGCATGTGTCGTATAATATAACCAAGAGACTTACTCCACATATGAGCACTTCTTTCTCATAAATCATTCTACATTCAAATTCCCTATCAATGTGGAGGTGAAATTCTCACTCTTCCCACCATGGGCTCATGTGGACTTGTCTTTTTATGAGTTTTTCACAACCCAACTCCCATTATACATATTAAGCCTTATAACCTATCAAATTCTAAACAATTTTATGAGAACAATTTCTCATTCAAAATCATGCCATTTTTCCTAGAGGTGTATATGGGTATAGGGTAGCATCGAAGTCAGTAGAAACCTACCCTATTAGATAGGTTATGAATAGATCTCAATGAAAATAGGGTAGGTTCGGAGTAATAAATGAAGAAACCGCTCTGTTCCAGTTCCAATTCTGGTTTTAGTTCAAGCACACAGGATACCCGCAATTGGAACATGTTAACTTATTTGTGCAGTTAATTTTAATCGTTCATAACAATATCTCGTTTCAACTCCAATTCATGAACCATTTGAACGTTATATTCCTAATTCGATGAAGTTTCATTTGACATAATAATTATGTATATTTGATGAATTTTTCATTCTTAAAATATCATTATTACTTAAAATCAATAATAAATAGTACTTAAATATGATGTAAATATATTTAAAATTATACATATTTTATTATGATAAAAATTGTATGAAATAAAAATAATCATGAAAAAATATTGAAGTAGTAAAAAATAAATAACAAACAGGTTCCAACACTCGAAACATGTCGCATCTTATAGGTTTCAGGTAACGTCTAGTTCCAAGATTCAACAGGGTACGGTCCGGATCCAAAAATTAGGAATCGGTCTTTTATAGGGGTAGGGTTCGGGTATCATGAAAAATACAGAGTACTCGGACTAGAACACTCCTAATTTTTCTAACACATTTGCCAATGTAATGTTTATGCTCCTTCAATAAGAGAGGACAAAGAAACATGCTTCAAGCTTGTGGCTTCATTCCCAACTGCCCTCGTTGTAGAGATCCTAGGAAATGCTCCAAACACAGGATCTGTCTTAATCATCTCAGCAAGATATTGATATGAGGCTTCCCTCTCTCTTTTCCCTTGCAGCAATTCCTTCTCTTGGGGCCCGAGACTGCTCGAAGAACAAGAAACAGGCTCTCGACTATCTCTTTATCCTGATTCCTTTACTCAATGTCATAATTTCGTTACTTATCAAAAAAAAAAATGTCATAATCCCGTTCTTTCAAGAAAATTGCTTTGCTCTTCAGCAAAAAAAAAAAATTGCTTTGCTGGGCAGTTTTATTTTTTTTTGATATCGATGGTGTCCAGGCCGGCCACCGGAGCGACAACGATTCCTGACTAATCCACCGGACGGTGTATTGTACGGCCTGGGGCCCGCCATTAATCCCCAGATACCGCCCTCCAAGAGGTTCGAACACATTTGCTGGCATACTGCACTAGCTCATCAATGCACTGGACCATTAAATGATCAACGTGTGAAAATTGGGCCCCACTAAATATTTTTAAAATCCCAATTTCTCCCACCACCATCTCTTTCTCTCCTTTTCCGGCTTTCTTCCCCCGCCCCCTTTCTCTATTTTCTCTCTCTCGTCGCATGCTTCCTCTCTCCGATCACGCCCAAGCACTTCCATCTCCGGCGACATCCGACCTCAGCATCGATGATCTCCATCCCATCATCTCGATTTTCAGTCGGCAAAAACAAAGAAGAGGTGCAAGTCACGAAGGTTGGAGATCAAGGGGAAGTGATGGAGTCGCCATAAGAGAAGCTTGGGATTCCGACACAAACGAGTCGCTAGAAGCTCGACATCGCGGCCCATAATTGCTAAGGGAAGGAAGTAGCGACGGGAGAGAGGGGTAAGGTTGCTGAGAGAAAATAGAGAAAGGGGTGGGCGGGGATGGGAAGGAAGCTGCAACAAGAGAGAGAGAGAGAGAGAGAGGGGGTAGTGGAAGAAATTGTGTTTTTCAAAAAATTTAGTGGGGCCCAATTTTGACACATGTCGATCATTTAATGGCCCAGTGCACTGATGAGCTGGTGCACTGGGATTAGCCAAGAATTTATCCTTTTTCCCCGCAAAAGAAGGACAGGATGGCCTCCCGGATAAGGGTGTTCAAAAACCGGTTCAGGGCCGAACAAGTTCTAAACCGAACCGAACCAAAAGAACCGGTTCGGTTCGGTTCGGCACATTAGGTAGAAAACTGTAACTAGTTTGTGTGAAAATAACCGAATTGTTTAAACCAATTCGGTTAACCGGTTCGAACCGAATTGGTTTTGAAACGGTTCGGTTCGGTTCGGTTCGAAACCAGTTCGAATCGAATTGAATTGGTTTAGAAACGGTTCAAAACCCGTTCGAACTGAATTGAATTGGTTTTAAAGCGGTTCAATTCGGTTCAAAACTGGTTCAAACCGAATTGAACCTTTTTAAAACCAATTCAATTCTATTGGAACCGGTTTTGAACCGAACCGAATTGATTTTTATATTAAAACCAATTCGGTTCGGTTCGGTTCGAACCGGTTAACAGTACCAATTACACTTAGAAATTAATCGAACCGCTTTTCATCTAAAAAACCGTACCAGAATAGAACCGGTTCTGTTCTCCCCGAACCGGTTCAGTTGAACACCCCTACTCCCAGAGAAAAAGACACCCTTCTTTGCCACTCCTCATCCTCCTCCGATGCTACCAACCTGTGGCGGAAGCGACCAATGCTGCCGCCAGAGTCCATTACAACCTCATCTAGAAACTGACCGCCCCAAAGTTGCCGGTCTTCCGGGCGGTGCCGACATTTAGGAATGGCGAGGCGTGCAGATCACTGGGGACGTCACTGATCCACATCTCGATGCCCCTCGATGCGAACTACATCTAGGGCACGACAGCGGTGGTGCTATTGATCTTGCAGCACTCGACGTGCCCCGAGAACTTCGAGTTCCACTTCCTATTTGCACGATTCAAGCCTGAGGTCTTCTCCATAATCAACTCCACGTTCCCCTACCTCCGGTACAAGGTCTACCGGTTCAACTCTGCTCGAGTTAGGGGGAGGATCTTGAAGTTGATTAGGTAGGCTCTAGACCAGTCCCTCAACTATTGGGATTCACGCTCGATTCATGATGTCGGAATTTTGAGTGTGACAGCATCAAAAAACTGAAAAGTAAGAGAAGAAACACGGGCAACAGATATACGTGAAAAAACCCTCAACTCAGAGGGAAACAACCACAGACAAAGTAAGAGATTCCACTAGATCAAACCAGGAGATTACAGTCTTTAGGGATATCACCAGTTCCAAACCCCACTACAAACCCCACTCAAAAAAGAGTCCCAACCCAATCTCTCAAGTTTTCACGCCCTCATGCTTCCAAGAAGTTTATCAGAAAGATCTATCAGCCGGACTCTCTCACTCGGGCCCCAAGGCCCCCAGGGTTTCATGGTACCGAGGCACACATTCACAACTCGTATAAGACCCTATTTATAGACACAAGACCGTATCCTATTTGATATCCTAGAAAATATTATTAACATGTATTTTCTAAATCAAACAGATTACAAGATCCAGGATATCATATTCAAACGAGAAGACAATATCCACAAAATCTCCCAAATATCTACCAAGAATCTATCCAGGATATTCTGTACTTCCAACCACAATCTCGATCATTGATCGTTGTTCGAATATATCTCGTATCTTGAATCTGATCTCTTCAGGTCTTCCGGTCATCGAGTTCCGACTTATGCCGAGACATCCCAACAAATCTTCACATTGGCTCACATAAGCCAAGTGAGACCAGTTCTCCTTCTCGACTGCTTTGTCTCAGCCCTTCATGGGCTCCACCTCATCTTGCGCACTGCTCAAGTCCAAACCGCCTTTGGACTTATCCAAGATACCGAGCTTCGTCAGCACTCCTACGAGTTTCCAACTGACGTATCGACAAGCCGACTTCAACACGGCTTCAGCATTCTCCAAGATCACCACCCCCTGAAGCCCGAGTCTTTCAGGTGATCTTGACTACTTCTTCTGTCTGCCCTGAGCATGCTTTTTCTCTCGTAGAAGTTGTTGCCTCCCTGCCGGCCTCCTCGACTTATCAATTCCTACCTCCACAGGCTGAGTTTCGCGAGTCTTCGTCGAGTCAACCTTCCTCCAAGGTGTCTCCACCTTCTCTCGGGTCCTGTCCTTAAGCTGCTCGACCACAACAGGTTTATCAAAGGACATGTATTTATTCACGAGGGATTTCGAAGTCTTACTAATGGTGCACAATGCCTTGCACACGTTTACCCTCTGTGCCCGAGATCTTTTGCCGTTATTAGGGTTAACCAGATGTCTCCTTCTAGCACTCCTTCAGGTTATGCAAAACCCACAAAGTCTTCGCCTTCACCTTTATCTACCGCTATCTGAAACCATCAAACTCCTCCACCTAGAACCTCGCCATTGACATCTTTAGTTGCCCCAGAACCTGACTCTGAAATCTTCTCAACTTAGGCTCTGATACCAGTTTGTTGGGATTCAAGCCTGATTCTTGATGTCGGAATTTTGAGTGTGACCGCAGCAGAAAAACTGAGAAGTAAGAGAAGAAACACGAATACTAGATATGGATGGAAAAACTCTCAACTCAGAGGGAAACAACCATATATAAAGCAAGAGATTCCACTAGATCAAATCAGGAGATTACAGTCTTCAGGGATATTACCAATCCCAAACCCCACTACAAACCCACTCAGAAAAGAGTCTCAACCTGATCTCTCAAGTTCTCACGCCTTTACACTTCTGAGAAGTTTATCAAAAAGATCTCTCACCCTGGCCCCAAGGCCCCCGGGGTTTCATGGCACCGAGGCACACCTTCACAACTAGTACAAGACCCTATTTATAGACACAAGACTGTATCCTATTTGATATCCTAGAAAATATTATCTACATATATTTTCTAAATCAAACAGATTACGAGATCCAGGATATCATATTCAAACGAGGAAACAATATCCACAAAATCTCTCAAATATCTACCAAGATTTTGTCCAGGATATTTTGTGCTTCCAACCACAATTTCGATCGTTGATCGTTATTCGCACATATCTCGTATCTTGAATCTGATCTCCAACTCGTTCTTCAGGTCTTCTGGTCTTCGAGTTCCGACTCATGCCGAGACATCCCAACATCAACTATGCTAAGATCTACATGGCGGACATGTTGCCAGTCCACGTGAACCGGGTGACCTCGTGGTTGTGGACGACATCGTTGAGCTATGGGAGGTTGACTAGGAGGGCAAGGTACTGGCGGCGCCGTAGTACTACCGTGCCAACTTTGCAGAGTACTTCAATATCGACGTAATGGTGGTGGACATCGATGAGTGGACAAAGGGAGGGTACACTCAGAAAGTCGAGGAGTAGATGGATGTACAGAAGCAGAAGAGGATATATAACTTAGGCTCGTTGCCGCCTTTCTTGCTCGTCCTGGCGGGGAAAATCAAGGCGGTCGAACACCGGTGGAACCAGCACGGACTCGGCAGCGATAACCTCAAGGGAAAATGTAGGGGCCTTCACCCGGGCCGGATCAGCCTCCTCCACTGGAGCGGGAAGGGCAAGCCCTGGCTCAGGCTCGACTCTAGGAAGCCCTGCACCGTGGACCACCTGTGGGCCCCGTACGACCTGTATCTCCCATCCACCCGCTCTTTCGAGGAATGACACCGAGGCGAGCTCCCGGGTCACAGATCCAGGAGGGGGCGAAATCGAGTTGGAGGTGACTGGGGCTGGACTGTGGATGAGGAAGAAGAACTGGGAAGCTGTCTCTTTCTTATCTATTTCATTTCTAATCAATCGACAGCTTCATCTTACTTGAGATGAGATTTACATATGTTACATGCATGGGAAGGAGAAGATCGAATGACGTGGGATTTGCAGGCAGATGCAGGAAAGGAGAAAGGGTAGATGATGTTGAGGTTTAGATGTTATTATGAATACAATT
>JAOYND010138106.1:0-10108 GCA_025802135.1 Lagerstroemia fauriei | reverse complement strand
AATTTAATGGCTAAAATCCATGGGCTTAGTATGTATAAAAGGAGTTGGGTTGAAAAAAGCTCATGAAGAGACAAAACCCACATGAGTCCATGGTGAAGTGATGGAAAATGAATCCTGCATTGAAGAGGAGAAGAAATATTGAAGGGTTATAAAACATGAGTGTTACTATGTTAAGTAACATTCTTAGTTATATTATGCGACTCGTAGGGGGTAGAGCAGAGGTCGATTTGGTTGAACTTGTGTGTGCGTAGGCGACAGGTATGCCCAAATGCTTGTTTGGGGCCTCGTGCGAGGCCAACCATACTTATTGTGCAGATAAATTTCTAGTTTGATGTCATTAAGTCACCAACCCTCCTCATTCACTATAAATAGGACCAATGTCCTAAGGTTTGCATTTGAGCATGTTGAACTCGTGCACACGTAGGTGGGAGCGCGCAGAATGTTCGCTCCAACCAATGGGGCCTCGTGCGAGGCTGACCGTACTTATTGGGTGGATAAATTTCTAGTTCAATGTCATTAAGTCACTAGCTCTCACCCTTCACTATAAATAGGATTATTATCCTAAGGTTTTAGTACACTGTCGAAAAGTCTCTTCTCTATTTACATTCGAGCATTGTTTTTTTGGTGGTATCCTACATTAGCTCGGTCAAGTTCAGGTCCAAAGATTACACTTTTTAGGTTTTGGAGATATCATTCTTGTTAGATTCCACAACAGTTATATAAGAGAATAATAATAGACTAGTAGAAAAATTGGGTATCACCAGCTGATAGCTCAGATTTTTGTGTAGAAATGAGTTTAGCCTCTAGCAAAGCCCATTAACAATAATATAATATATGAGCATCTAACCATGATAATTTTTTACATAAACTCAATCCAGTCTCCCGTAATCCCCTTACCGATGTAAGCACGGATCCACTTTGACAGTCTCCCTCGGTCCAGTCTCCAACTTCGCCAATGATCTACTCTCACAACACATAAATTCAATATGGTACTAGAGTTGCGCTAAACCCCTTAACACACTGCGCACGAGGGAAATGTTAAATCCCACACTGGTCATGTAAGAGAATGATAATGGGTTTATAAGAGAACGGAAAAAAGACCGAGTGAGGGATCTCCTCTTATACAATACTATTAGCACAGATCCATGTTCTGTACAATGAGTATCGTTGAGTATAATTAAAGTATGACTTGTTAAATATATATTATAATATCAAGAAACATGCATATGGTAGGAAAAAAATGCTTATATCAGCTTCCTTCTTATTAACTTTTGGTCTGCAAAAATTAATAAGAAAATTGAAAACAGTCCCCTTATATGAAAGAAGAAGAAGACATTTTTTTCCCCTAATCTTTTGCTCTTTTATCATATTTATCCTAAATTTTTATTTTTTGTTCATTCATACACTAAAATTTTTAAATTTTTGTTACTTTGCTATCATTACTTTTTCCATCCAAAAGAATATTTCATCCAAAAATATTTTTTAACAAAATTAAGTTTTTTTAAAAAAAAAAAAGAAAACAAGAAAAAAATGAAAAGAAAAATATCGGTAGAGTATCGCTGGTGGAGTAACATCCACTATAAAATTGGGACACGTTCCTCATTGAGAATCGATTAGTGCTACCACCATTACAAAATCGTGACTCATTCTGAGTAAGAATGGATCCTAATTTTAGAGGAATACTTACTAATAATCGACATTCTTTAATCATAGTCGACCACATCGTACTCCTTACTTCATTTTGAGTTTTCTAATTTTTTATTTATAAAATATTTTTAAAAAATTAATAGGTAGAAATTGAAAATTTAAGGAATAATTAGAGAAATTTTATCATTTTATTTCTATTCCTTATAAGTAATGCTATTCGTTATGTGGGAGGATGGAATACTCATTCTCTCTATTTCAGATGCATTTGAAATATATATTCTTGATATGCCAACCAAATGCTGGAACACTTACTCCATACAGAATAGAAGCTCCAATGATCTGGTAATTTTAGGATCTCAGATTTAAATCTCCCATTGAATATGTGGAAAAGTGTTTGCTAGAGTGTATGTACTCTTTGGATATGATTTTGGCAAACATCAATTTTTATCAACTATATTAGATTTTTTATTGTGCTGTACTTCCCAATTATTTAGTTTATTTAATATATTTATTTACATATCACTACGAGAAATATAATATTGCGTAGCAGACAAATATACCATTATTGTTGTCTTTTTTTTTTACCGAAAGAAAATGGACCCTAAATTCTAAAGTTATTTAAAAAAAAGTCGGGTGAAATTGGACGGGGGAAAAATATTAGCACAATAGCCCAACCTCCACGATCCACTATTCTGTGGGGGACCAGGTTTCCGGCTCCACCAGGAGGGTATAATGGTAATCAGGGCAAGCGCACTTACCGTTGCAAATTTCAAATGACTGAAATGCCCAAGGGCTAATTTCGTCATTCCACGATGTGCTCATGTTCTCCAGCTTTATCCACAAGGTGTGGATGTGATCGTAGGACGTCCGCCCTTCAACTCCCGATTTACAAGCTCCGTCGCCTCCCGGCGCGTGAGGAGAGCCCTGGCACCCTTGAGATGTCGACAAGCAAATATTGATGTAAAATATACATAATGACTTTATTAAGTAAACGGAATGAATGATTCCGTTATCCGATGTCTAGTTTGAGAAAAATTGATTTCCTTTTCTGTAATTAAAGGAATTAAAATTACCTAAAAATCCACCGAAAAAAATTACCTAAAAAGGAGAATATCATTTCTCACAAAAATCCTACGGAATGAGAATGTAATTCCTTTATTAAATTACCATTTCAACTTTCCAAAAACCTTTCTCATTATTTTTCGTTATATTTAACCATTTTAATAATAATTTTATCGCTATTTTATTTTTTATTCTAACATTTAAAGTTTAATTCAAATAATAATAAAGGAAATTAAATTTCGATTCCGACACATTTTGTTTCCGTTTCGGATTTCGCATTGCAAACCAAGCAGGCCCAGATCTTAAGATTGTAGGGTTTTTTTTTATAGTTTTTTAGGGGGTTCGGGTATCTTGTGATTTTAAATTGCTTATTATGGATCCTAATTACATTTATTCTCAACCTTATTTGAAATCTGTATATATTACATATTTCGGAACTTGTCAACCTTGTTTTTCTTTCTTTCTAATCACTTTTTATACTTAAAAGGAGGGTAGTGGTAATGACTACGCGGTCATTTTCCGTCACTTAATATTCGAGTCTTCGTGTTCAACCGTGAACATATTGAATGAACTGAATAACCAAAACTAATACTAATCCGTCACCATACCACCACCACCAGTATAATATAATTTTTTAATGAATGTATTTTTTAAAATATTTTATTTTTACATATTTAATTACTATTAAGTAATTGAATTTTGATTTATTTCACAATTTTAGTTTAATTTTTATTAGTTCAGTTGTTTTGGATACTTAAAATGTAAAATAATAATTAATACACATAGATTTTAATACATACTATTATTCCTTATTGATTTATAAGTTCAATTGCTACTTTGAGTATGATGGATTAACTAAGTATGCATACTTACTTAATAAAATAAAGGTCCATCGAATTAAAAACTTTACAAGGACTAGAGTATGAACGAGAAAATCACTCTCAATCGACCGAGGTCAATTATAACTAATTTTTCTTTATATATTCGATTTCAGATATCTAATACTTCAAATAAAAACAGAATTATAACTAGTTCTAACCGATTTTTAAATTCACTACTCAAATCATATTCAAATTTCATAGAACTTATCAAAAACTTACCTTCTTGATTAAATTCTTATGGGTTTCACTTCCAGCTCAACGTGGTTCTTCATGTGCATACTACAAGTTGGAGTGGACTATCGGAATACCAAGAAGAGGAAGGCAGAAGCGCGTGGGAGGTAATCTCGAGCCATCGCGTGGAGAGGAGCAGCCAACGGACAGTCAAAAGCGAGAGATGTGGCACTGGCACAAACTTTCCGACAGGGGAGGGGACACGTGGCTGAGTTCAATGCTGCCGACACTGAGAGGGTCTCTGATATTTTTTTTTCGTACCGTCGGCGCGGAGAAACCGCGGCTGCTCTCTCGTTCATTTGATTTAATTCCTTCTTTTTCTTATACGCATTGCTGATCTTTTTTTTTTTAATGATTGGATTAATATATGAAATTATAATATATTTTCACATAAAAATTTAAATTGTTAAATATAATAACACTCTAATATAATATTCTTTTTTTTTTACCTCACACAGTATCCCGGGCCAGCTCAAGCGTACATCAAGACTAATCTGTGATCGGACCAGCAACCCTGGAAAAATTCCTATCGACCCTCCCAACTTGAAATTCGATCATAGAATCACTCATTTGAGAGTTTAGTGAGGGAGGCCAACCCCAAGTTCAGGGATGGACTTAGGGGGGAAGCGCGGGGGGCGATCGCTCTCCTGAAGTCGAGAAAATTCTTAATATACTATATATATTTCACTTAATTTTGTCTAATTTTTTATTGAACTATCCTATTTCGCCCGCCCCGAATTCGTTATGTTAGTGTCATATGGAGTCTCGCCCCCTGAATTCGTTATGTTAGTGTCCTATGAAATTTCACACCCCTGAACCAAGTTTCTAGATCCGTCTCTGCCCAAGTTGGTCACCCTAATATAGTATTCAATCCTTAACATGTGCCCTCATGTAATAACATATTCTACTTAACATGTGCCGTTAAGCAGCTGCCCTTAACGGCTGCCATCGAGCCAAGAATTTTACTTCTCGTCTCCGGTGAACAGACAAACTATCATGAGATGAACATTCTTTTCCGTTTTCGAGCAAATATACGAGTCGTGATTTTTTCTCCGTACTCGAGTTATATAAATTGACCATTGATTAGACATTTTTATTCATATCTCGGGCATTTACAGAAGAAAAATACCCAACTTGACAATACATTCTCTTCCATTTGGTAGTTGCCTACTGGGTGAATAATGTCGAGTGGGCAATGACTAGCTCTCGGACGGAATGGTTGGTCGACCAGTGGAGAAAGTCTTGTGTGTAGTAGTATTACTATATAATAGTGTTTACATGATAATATTAGTAAATAAAATTCATTCTTTTTAGAGTATTTTTTATTTTTAAAATTTTATAAAAAATATTATAAATAGATAAATTTTATTAGTCAATATTATTATATAAATATTATTATATGATGATGTCGACGCACTAAACTCTTATCCGTACAGTGAGGGGAGGAAAGGCAAGAGGACGAAGACCGAGGAGAGTGAAAATGGATATAATTAATAAGTTTCTTTTCTTTTTCTTTTTTTATATCAATAGTGTCCGGCGTCGTAACAACCGCCTAATTCACCGGAGGATGTATTTACAGCCCTGGACCCCACATTAAACCCAAGATGCCGACCTCCAGGGAGTTTCGAACCCGAACGCTCTTAAAGTTAACTCAAGAAATTTACTACTGGACTGTTGCCCCCGGAGGGACAACGGCCCCTTCTGCTTTCCAAAAGGGAAAAACAGAAATTTTTATTCTAAAACTTACATTTTAAGGCTCACTACTCGTAAGAGAGAGATTTCTCGTTTTGGGAAGGTAGCTTTTGATTAAATCACCTTATATTAGAATAAAAATTGAGCAAAAAGGTGTTTTATTTTTTAATTAATTTCTAAAATGCACCTTTCTTTCACGTTCGTCACGTTTGCCAATTGCATTTAAGAAAAACAATTCAAGTATTTGAATTCAAACAATAATTTGCCAACTACCCCCCAGTCCCTGACCCCATTTAATTGGCGAGTAGCAGGAATATTTTAAATTTTAATAAATTTACACGATATCATAATAAATTATCATGTGTGCTCACATCTCATGAGATCTGTGCTGAGAATTGAATTTCGCATCAGGCAGTTAAAAAGATAAAAACCTGATTTATAAGAGAATTTTGTATACACTACTTAATAACTTAGATTTTTAGGTGGAAACGAATCTAGCCTCTTATAGGTAGGTCTCGTCACGGTTTCGGAACCGGCCGGTTCCAGTTCTACGGGGTGTGGAACCGGTCCTGAAACACTTTTAGGACGGTTTCAAACCATGGTTTCAGAATCGATCGATTAGACAAAAAAAAAATAGAGAATGAGAAGTTTCAAGCAAAAGAATTTTATTTGTGTGCATAACTATCTTAATAAACAATGTGAAAGAGCTTCTCCATTTTATATCCTCTTTGGTTTCCCACATCGATAAGAAAAGGAGAGGGGACTCTCCAAAGAGGTTATAAAATGGAGAAACTCATTCACATTTATTTGATAACATAAAATTCTAAATATTAATCTTAAAATTTAAAAGAATTTAAATTTAACTTTTGATTTATTTTTTATTTCATAGTTTGGAACCGTCGGTTGATGTTTCATTTCGAAATCGGCGGTTCCAATTCCATTGAATGGTGGAACCGGCCCCCTCACTGTTCTGGACCGGTTTAGGCCTAGTTCCGGGTTTGATCAGTTCCGGGTCAGTTATGATTGGTTCTGGGCATGAACCGACTTGTGGCCATCATCTACTTATAGGTCAGGTGAAAATTTTTCCATTATATTTAAATTTTTAAGTATAACACGGATTTAATCTCTTATAAATTCACCAACAAATTTAACAATATGCTTATTCAATATTTTTTTTGAACCTGCGTAACTGTAAAATAGACTTGCACCGCATAATTAAGAAATTAAAAAAAAACCAATTTTCAATTAAATAGCTTGGCTGCTTTCACATGACAATATAAGCTAGGTGGTAGCATATGGCAAATCGCTGATATTATATTCTTTTTGAAAGTGTGACTGTCCGATACATATTCGAGTTAGATCGATTATAAAATTCTCTAAAATATAGATTTTTTTCTATTTATAAAATTCAAATTCGAAATCTTATTTAATAAAAAAAATGCTTCAAACTACCGGAATGAATCCATCTTAGCCGGTTGATATTGGTTGCAAAGTGAATGGATCTTCCAAGTTCCGATAATTATTATCTTTGAATAAATGGATCGGCCAATGTGGACGGATTCCATGTTTGGCTGATAGGCCCCTACCCTTACATGTCGGCTAATGAAAAGCGGCGGGCCCTGAGATTTTATTAAACACTATCCCAGTTTAAATTAAATAAAAAAAGAAAAAGAAGGAAAATAAATAAAACTAATAATCTATCTATCTATATATCTATATTATATATGAAACATTTGGAAATTTACAGTTTTTCAAACTAATTATAACATATAAAGTTTAATAATTTTAATATTCATTGCATTAAGGAAAAATAGTACAATGGTAAATTTACTAATATATAACTACCAAAATTTTCTATATTATTACTTTTTTCTCTCATTTTCACATATTTTTCTTTAACTATTTCTTTACCAGTTTTATTATATATAAATTATAAAATCACTCCACGTTTCATAAATTTATTTTAATTTATAATAAAATATACACTTTGGATGTTTCAATTATTACAGAGTATGATGACAATTTTGAATATTCTGTCTATTATTGAAGTTAATATAATTTTATTTTAGATAGATTAAATTGCAAAGCTTTATAAATTAGTGATATAATAGAATGATTTTCTTAATATTTTCACTTATTTATTTTTATTTTTATTTTTCCATATTAAATAGGGTGGTGCTACGAAATGAACAATTGCAACCAGTCCTGTAGGACTGCGCCCAACTCTTGGAGTGTGTTATTAGTAAAGGGTATACAAGGTGGTGGTGCCTACGTAGTGTGTTGTAAATTAATATGATTCATTTATTTTAATTTTTTGTATAAAATCATAAAAAATAAAAAATAACCCAAAAAATAACTAAATTTTATTGATTTATGACAACACATAAGTATTGACCTGTGATATATCCGTTACATACAAGACTTTCTCCAACTCCTGATTGCCCCGCTGGCTGCTATCTGTTATTTCTTATTGGGATGAATATAGAAAATATATTTTAGGGATAGACTTTAAAGAATTTAAGGGAAAAGTTTAGGGATCAGTTTTAAGGAAAAAAAAAGATATTTCATAAAAATATAGATAAAATTAATATATTTTTTAAAAATTATGTTTCATATGATGAAATGGAAAGGAAAGGAATGGGATGGGATTAAAGGGAATTGAAAGGGAATAGTTATTTTGGATTAAACGGAATTGAAAGGGAATAGTTATTCTGGATTAAAGGGAATTGAAAGGAAATAGTTATTCTTTAATTTAGTATCATTCTTATTATGAAATTGAATATAAAAATTTATTTTATCAATTATGACCTTCATAATTATATACTTACTGAATCTAAATTACTGTTAGAATCTCGATGCATTACAATAAATAAGACACTTCAATACTAAAAAAAAATGAATTCAGTTCTCATAAAAAATAATTAAAAAATGAAAATAAAAAATTATCAAAAAATAATAAAAAAATGGAGTGAAGAATGAGTGATAAAATAACAAAAAATTTCTATCCATAAATATCAAGAGACGGAAAAGAAAATATAGATTGTTGAATTTAACCTGGAATTAATGTTGATAAATTGATAATCCAACGAATCTACAAATTAGACGAGAATTATGGTAACTATAACATAAAATCCTCGTTTTTATTCAATTTTATTTGATTTGGGAGTGTTGATGACTTGGCCACGATTAATCATGTTGTAGGGCCCCGGAGACACGTTGATTGAGGATGGGATCGATGTGTCCATCCACCAATAGACCTCATACTTTGCTTGTTAAAAGGGCAAAAAAGAATCAATTCTTGATATTATGTAAGGATATATACATACATATATACATACACACACACACATATATATATATATATATCATAGCTCTTGCATTTTGTTATAGGCCAAGTTGATGGAAAGTGAAAGAACCTTGGCATAAGTAGCTGGGTCCCGATTCCTCGGTATCTTATTTAATGTGAAGAGATAGGATGCGCCACAAGAATTTCAATAATTTTCATCTGCCTTTCATCTGCCTTCTTCCCGATCAACAAAATTATTCGTATATAAGAATGTTGATACATAATCGAAAATGGGTGCAAAGTTGTCTTTTCGTTCGGAAAGAGATGAAAATATCGTCTGATAATTAAAAAATTGTTATAGTGATGGGACCTTCGGGTATGATCCATCACATAGAAGACAACATAGCCCTCACGTTTAGGATAATGCACTGCGCGATCGAGCTAGCGAGCTATACGTGTGTGAGTAATTGGGGACCATGATGTTGAGCTCTTTTTTTTAAAAAAAATTATTGTCATTGTCATAATAAGGGGTATCTAGATTTCGCCCGACTAATTTTCACGGGCTTGTACGTATGCCGACAAGTGTACAGTTCAATGTAAACTCAGATAAGCTGGCTGATTTCAAGAGGATTCGAACTTGGGATCGGCAGGATACTTGTACTTTTCCTTATTATTGAGTCAGATCCCATATGTTATGCTGAACTCGATAATTCTCAAGGATAGATACATCAAAAAATTTGTATCAAATATTTTTTTTTTCACATTCTTTACTTTCTTATTATAGATTTGATGTTGATTGGGCCCAACTGCGAAGGGATTTTTCTTATAAGAACAATAAATAGCAAATTAAAGTAAGAATTAGAGTTATTAAAATAGATATATGTGTGTAATGAAAATTTGGAATGTAAAACTCGGTAAAGGTTAAGTGAAATGTACCGAAACCAAAGTGTTGAATTTTCTGAATCACCGAGGAGTGTATTCAACTACCGAGCTTTTGATGTCGTTGTGTTGAAGAATTTGGCATTTAAAGGTGAATGGGAAAATTGTTATCAAGAAATACCCATAAAGTCATATGTGGCTGTGTAATGTCCCAATCTCATATCGATTGTGCAAGGAGGTGATCTCCAGTACATATGTAAGGTTTAATGATATCAAGGGCACCAATAGCTAGCACCTTTAAGTGATGAACACATGATGCTACATATAGTATCAGAGTTAGGGCTGGCAATTTTTAGCTCGGCACGGGCCCTGTACGATAAGGCCGTGCCTGGGCCGAGGCTTATTGGGCTGTACTTTATAGGGCCGTGCT
>JAOYND010137890.1:0-10111 GCA_025802135.1 Lagerstroemia fauriei | reverse complement strand
CACATTTTAATGTCATTGAATAAGCTCTCCAGGGCACTCATGCTTCTGTCACTAACAATTTCTTTCCCAGGACAGAATACTTCATTAACGCTTAGAACAGCATTAAAATCCCCTAAAATGCACCAAGGAGTGCATATAGTTTGAGCAATTTGTCTAAGATCATTCCATAATCCTTCTCTTTCCACCAAAGAGTTAGAGGCATAGATGAAAGTAATGCAAATCAGTCCTGAAACATAAGTGTTTAACTCACAGTGGATTAGCTGATCTGTCTTCTTTATAATGGATAATTGGATCTTATCCTTCCAGAAAATCCAAATTCTCCCATTCCTGGCTTCAACCAAGTTATTATCTTGGTTCCAACATCTCCATCTCCTTGCCACTCTAGCTTTTTTCCGTTTTTTAACTCTCGTTTCAAGAAGGACCATTATATCAATCTTATGTTGTTTTACATGACTTTGAACAAAGCCATGCTTAATGGGGTCATTATAACCCCTAATATTCCAAGCGGAAATAATCATGAAGATGAGGATTGGGCCAAATGCCCTTTACCTTTTTTTCTGCTCCTTTTTCCTTTTTGAGTACCATCAATTGTGCTTTTCGTGACAGTAACTTGTTTGGGCTTGTGGGAAGAAGGTTCTGCATACAAGAGTCTTAGGGGCATTGCCATATCAAGATCATCTTCACTATCTGAATGAGCGGAATGAGCTAGCTTTGGGGCTGGGTCAGTTGCCAAAGCCACTTGGGAATGAACAAGAGAACATTGGCTAGAGCTAGATCCTTCTGTCTGACAATCAACATCCCTTGAATTGGAAGAAGCTTGTTTAGCAGGTTCTGGGAGTGAAACTTTTGGAATGGGAGCACTTTCATTGGTCGTAGATGGGATAGTATGATTGCCTTGAGCATAGCCTCTAGTAGATAGATTGACTTGGGTATTCTCTGGAGCAGATTGGTTGTTCTCCTGGACAGCATTAGCCTTTAAGCAGCAGTTATGACCGAATGCCTGACACGAAGAGCATCTCTCAGGAATCCAAGGAACAATCACTGCAATCTTCACTATCTGTCCTTCACCGATTTCCACTTCAATATTTTCAGGTATCATTTCATCATACTCAATCTCTATACAAATCCTCGCAAAATCCAGGTGAGTTTGGGCAGTGGTTTCTTTGTCCATGTACAGAGGCTTTCCAACAGAACTAGCAATATAGCTCAAACATTTGCTATTGTACAGATGCATGGGGATATTTCTAAAGATGAACCAGAGAGGGATTTTCTTCAGGTTAATGTTTCCAACTGCTAATTCAGGAGACCATCTTTGCACAACTAGTAATCTTCTACCAATAAACCAGGGACCAGCATTGAGAACCCATTGCAGAAGGCTTTCATCACTGAATTGGAAAATGAAAAAGTTACCTTTTCTGGCAACATTCACATGGCTTCTCTTACCCCAAAGCTTGTTGACAATGGTCGTAACCATACGAAGGTCCGAGGCTTCTCCAATAAACCAACCCACTAAGCAGTTGTCCCACTGTTTAATGCCTTCGGAGATACTGTCGGAGGGGAGCTTGACGACTTTGCCTCCAGCAGCCTTAACATGTGGATGATACTGCAGCTGATTGTCCTTTTCCCGTGCAAATAGGTTTCGCCATGGCAAAATCGGAGCTTGTTGAGCACTAGTCGGGGGATTGGCAGTAGAGGGTTTCTCCGATTTTCCAATGTCTGTCAAAATCTTGGCCATCTTGGAGAAACCAACCCACTTAGTGAGGGAAAGTTTCTGGAAGAGGGGGCAGATTGACGTAGAAGAGTTTGGGGAGTGATGAGCAGAGAAGACAAAGTTCACGAAGGGATTCAGCTGGTGGGTGAAGTTAGAGAGGATTTTCTCTCTCTCTCACTAACCCATTTTTTTGAACCTCTACATGTTCAAATCTTGTCAATCAAGTTGAGAGAGTTTTCTCACTTCATACACTGACCAGGCTCAAATTTTAATTCGGCCGTAACCCCCTTGAGTTTTTGAATATTAGATGGTTGTTATCAGAAAAAACACAATTCCAAAGCTGATCAATTGCTATGAACGAAGCAAAATAACAACATCTGTGATATTTCCTGCAACTTATTTTGAAGTAATGCTAATATTAAATCACAACATTACCAAACTGAGCTACCTGAGGTGATTTGTCTTCTCAATTTTAAATTAATCAGATCTAATAAGTTTCCCAACGTTAGGCAGTACACGCCTATATGCATCTCGCTTGGTAGGGGTTGAGTCTACTCGTGAGCATCCTGCAATTAACAAAAGGAAGAGAAGAGAGTAGTATGTTGTTCTTCGACAATCCCCATATCATCTGGAGAGGGAGCATCGACTCCATCTCCCCCACGGGATGATTGATCTGCGGTTCTCTCAGTGGGTATAAGCCATCTCGTACCGCCTACAGTTCTAACATCAAACTATTGGCCGCCACCTTCCTTCCACAGTCCATTATTTCATACCAAGTTGGTTTCCTGACAGTGATTTTGAAATTAAAATTTATTATTCTCAATTCCTAGCGAGTGATTGACGTCGTGGGCTGGATGGCTAACTATTAGTAGTTCATCAACTTCTATGAACCGATGCAAGTACTAAAATTTTGTATTTAAAAAGAATCGATTGTAAACCTCTTAATTCCAGATCTGAACAATGAATACGGTGTCATTACACTTGACCGCCTTCTCTTCTTCTCGATTATTTTTAATTATCTACCAACCGAGACGCTGTTCTTTCCTTTGTTTTTTTCCCCACCAAGTCAACTAAGACATGCAACCGGCCACTGTATGTTTATCATTTATATGCAGAGAGCTCCTGTTGAGATCTGTGCACTTGTTTTCAACGTCAAGTTTGGTTTTCCAACTTGTTTGAATTTGTAAGCTCTGCCATTCTGATCTAGTTTTCGAAGCCCTTCTTTCTAGGAGAGACAAGGCTGTACTAGTCATACGAGTCCAGCTGCTCCGGCATGGCTACAAGTCTTCATCATCCCTGCCATTCACATGCCTTAAACCTGCTTGACCTGAGCCAGAACTGCAACGTCCGTTGCTTTCTGTGCGAGCTGGATCTCTGCAGTTTGGCCTACTGTTGCTTGGACTGTGACATCTACCTACACGAGTCGCGTGCCGGTTTGCCCCTCCAGATACAGCATCCCTCTCATCCCAAACACTCCCTTAACTTGTCAAGGAGCAGTCACACCGACCTCTACAGCTGTGATGGCTGCAATGATTTCTACTTCGATGGTTCTTTGATCTCCTCCATGATCAATTCTTTGATCTACAGCTGTGATGAATGTATATTTACCCTCCACATAACGTGTCCGATTTCAACTCTGCCTCCTCTGGGAGGTCATCCGGAGGAGGAGATAATCTGCCATTTTGCTCATGACCATCCCCTGGCATTGTCCCACATGGATAAGGCCATCCAGATTATGTACAAATCACGCAACCGGTCAATCTCTAGGAGAAGCTGATATTATGAATCTGAAGAAATTTTCAGATAGAAAATATTTCAATTGGAAAATTTTCAATTTTTGTCTTAGAAAAAAAGTCGAGTCCTGCGCTCAATTGCGCCGAGAGATTCCCCAACACCCTTCAAATAGCAATCATCATGCTCTTACCCCCCTGGCCGACTCCGGGGAAGCTTTCCAATGCAAAGCCTGTGAACAATATCATCACTTCACATACCGCTGCAATGAATGCGAGTTTAACATTGGAACAATATGTGCTCTTTCAACTCTGCCTCCTCAGGACCAACAAAGGGAGGGCTCCATGACGATCCAGCATATTTCCCATTCCCACAAGCTGAAGTAATTCGGTGGCAATGGATAGCAACATCCGCAAAGCTCATCGTCTAAAAATATCAGGTGACGTCTATGGTTGCATCGATTGCATTTTCTTCCTCCACAAACCATGCGTGGACTTGCAGGAGGAAATGGTCCACTCTCTTCATCCCCACCCTCTGTGTCTCGAAGCAAAACCTCATCTGCATGAGATAAACTCCCAATGCCAGTACTGCACCGGAAGACCCTCCGGCTTTTTTTCCGGTTGTCATAGTTGTCCCTTCAGTCTTGACATGGAATGCACTCAGAAAATTCCTGATGTTTTTAAGGCACGGGTAAGTATGGAAATTCATCCTCCTTTTCATCAACACCACTTGGTCCTTAATATTGTTGAGCGTGGTAGAGTTCATTGCGATGCTTGTCAATGACTTGCAGAGGGTCTGGGCTATTTATGCCAGGTCTTCTGAGGGGACTTCCACCTCTATATATCGTGTGCCGAGCTGCCACAGGAACTAGAACACCCTTGTCATTCAAAACATCCGCTCAGCCTCAAGATATCAAGTGGATTCTGTAATTGCGGTGCCTGCTATAGATCGTCAAATGGCCCTGCATTTTCCTGTGTTGAATGTCATTTCCACCTGGATCCAGATTGCGCTTCCCAAAAAGCGTCACTGAAGCACCAGCTTCACGAGCACAGTATAATCTATTTTCAGAGAACAGAGCACTCGATATGCAACCGGTGCGGCAATAAATGTAACAGGGACCTCTACCGCTGTGTTGAATGCAATTTCAATATTCACCATGGCTGTGTTCCTCTGCAGCGCAGTGCCAAACATGAGCTCCACATCCACCCCTTAGTGCTCCGTGATAGAGTCGTCAACAAGTCTTACGATAAGCACTACTGCGATCTCTGTGAGACGCTCAGGCGCCCTGACCATGGAGTCTATTACTGCGAAGGATGCGAGTGGGCTCCTCATATTCACTGCGTGATCCCCAAGGTAAGAGTACTGCAGCTCAGAGTCTCTCTTTCTTGAACTATATGTATGTGGTGTCTCAGCTAGAGTTATTTCTTCCAATTCATAGGATACCTAAACAAAAAGGAAGTAAGATTAAAATCTTGATTGTTCGATCTTTGGAACGAAGCAAAGAAATTTTGCGTCCTGCAACGTTATCGGACTAACTTCATTTCCAGATCGAACCAGAGGGAGGAAATACAGAAGTCTGGAAGGAACCCCATGCTCAACGAGTTGGTAGAAGAAAGCGCAAGTTTGGAAGCAGAGGTTGCAGGTTTGGAAGCATACGTGGAGGAATTGAATACAAAGCTCGAGGTACTTGAGTGAAGAGGGACAACTTGATTTCTCCATCCTTTGTCCGTCGAGGACATAGAGAAGAGCACGGTGGTGCTTTTGAAATGGAGTTCTGCAGAATCAAATGATTTTAGGGCAAAAAACTTAATTGAACTATACTTTGATCAAATTGTCACTTTTAGCATGAAATTTTTCACGTGATTTAAAGAATGAACAAACAGTTTAGCACGACAGTTTTTCCATCAGAATTAACATATTAGTCTTATATGACACGTTAATGCTGATTATGTGACTAACGGTGGCTTACGTGGAAAAAACCACTTAGAATTCATGGACCCCGCTCTTTAAAATGTCAAGTTTATCCCTCATATTCTTCTTTAATTTGAAAATAGATGAGGGCAAATGTGTAAATTAACCATCTTCTTCTTCCTCCTCCATCTGTTGCAAACCCTCCGCTGTGTCTCTTGTCGTCACTCTCTCTCTAAAATTCTCCAGAAACTGCATATATTTCAAATGAGAAAATAGGACTTGGTGTTGGAAAACTACTGTAGATATTGAAAGCAAAATACATTTGTCTATGCATTCACTAGCTCCGGCCATAGCTTGCTGATCTCCCAAGCCATGGAAATGAGATTCCTTTCCAATGAATCTTTCTGTTCAGCTTGTTTCGCATGGGCTTTCTTCTCGAATTCTGGAGCTCGTTTACTGATGCTACAAGCAAAACATCTGGATAAGAACTTATCAATGTCTATCTAAACCCTACAAATGATGAACCTCGATCTGAAGCAGAAACAAAGGAGATCCGGATGGGAAAAATTGATTAGTTCAGGAATCAAACTTCGAACCTGGCCTTGTAAAGCTCTTTCTGCGTACCAATGATATCAGGATTCATGGGAATTAATTGCCGATTCTTAGCTTGCAATCGAGTACCAACCTTCGTGAGGCCTTGTACTTTGGCATACAAATCCTGCTTTAAAGCATTTAATTTGTGAACTTCATATCTTAACTATACAATTCTCACAGGCTTATTATCACGAAGTTAGGTTTCTAACTTCACTTTATCCTCAATTAGTTCCCTTTTCTTTGCCCCATTGTCCATCCGAAGTTTCAATACGACCTGCCTAATCTATGAATTTCATCTTTCTCAGCTCTTGAAGTCGAATCTCTTTGAAGATGTGTATTATCATCTGCAATGGCACAATTTTCAGCAATGAACCTCTTTATATCTCTGTGTTTGATTTCAAGTTCATCCAAAGCTGCAAGGCGAAGAAGAGGAAGTTGTCCTCGCCTTCGACTAAGAGGGGGAGGTAGTTAGGTTTCCGACGGAGGAAGGGATTGCCGATTGAGGAAGATGATGAAGGATAATTTACGCATTTGCCCATGTTTAGTTTTAAATGAAAGAAGAATGATGGAGGATAAATTTGACATTTCAAAGAGTAGGTCCCACAAATTCCAAGTAGCTTTACCACGTAAGCCATAGTTTGCCACGAAATCAGTATTAACATGTCACGTAAGATTAGTCTGTTAATTCTGACGGAAGAGCTAACGTCATGCTAAACGGCACACGTCTGATAGTTTGTGTCTTTCTAAATCATGCGAAAAAAAGTCGGACTAAAAGTAAAAACTCGGATAAAGTACGGATTCAATTAGGTTATTTAGCCTTAGTTTTACAAGTGCCGCCAACAACTCTTACGTTTGTCTTCCATTCTCCGCAGCTTCCTACATACCCTTCGGACAAAACAATCAGGGCTCCTAAGGAGGCAAGGAGGTTTAACATGGTTGTGTGGTTGGCCTTACTTTTACATCAGGGAGAGAGAGGGAAAAAGAAAGAAGGCAAACGTTGTTTTGGTTCCATCACTTACCTGAATTTTCTGCCTTCATTTCTATGCATCACGGACAAAACAAATGCGAAAAAACAAAAGAATATGACAAATCTGATGGGTTAAATTGAGATAATTCGACAAGAAAACAAATAAAATCAATTGGGAGGTGGTTAGCATACTATATAAATACTGTGATATGATGACACTGTCATGCATAAGACTTGCTCCTCCATTCACACGGACTTCCATAAGAACAGAAAAAAATGCAAGCCAACTTAGATACTGGGAACAGTTCAAGAAAGGACAATGCAATGACAGCTAGCTAGTTCTTATTATAAAGGAAAACTGATCACAATATCCACAATGAAGATTTTATTTATTCATTTATTTATCTGTATGCGTGTCTTCTTCTCGATTATTTTTTTGTTAGCTACCAATCGAGGAGCTTTGAACGAAAATACGGTTATTTTATAAAGCAAATTTTAAAAAGTAGTACTGTGAGCTCAGTCCATGGGCTTAGGCCATTAAGTGCCCAGTGAAGGTTTTCAAACTTAATTAGCAAAATTTGCAGTTTTCTATTCCCACTACCACACGTGTTTTATACATATATATATATATATATGTTGTCACCGATTTTTTTTTTTTCACTTTTTGGCAAAACTACACAAACATAGAAGAGAGCGAGAGAAAACTAAGGAAGCGGAGAAGACAGAGGACGACGGTGGGGAAAATCGGAGGTAATTTAGGTCTAGTTCGAATCAAATAAATTATATTACTCATGTTATATATATAGTTTTGTGGGATTTAGTTAGAAGAATATGTTTTTATGAATTTAACTTGATAGGTAAAAGTTATGGGGTCAATGAAGGTAGGATAAATAATATTCTAAAATAATTTTTGGGATGATTTTTAATATAAACATATATGATCCATCTTAATTTTTTTGTGAATAATATGATAGGAACGAGGATATAGAAACGAGACATGTTGGGGACCCAACTTACTGAAGGATCGAGTAAAGAGGCGTAGTGAGTACTCTTTTCTATTATAGAACAATCTATTATATATGATCATATTATCAAAATTATATAAACTTACTAATTTACATATATTCATTTAGAAATGTTATAATGAAAGAAATGTCATGAAGTAAAATTTCTATTTTATCGTACGTACCTAAATATATGAATGATATTGCTATGATATTGATATGTAATTTAAATGTGAGTGTCTGTATCATTAAGTGTGATTTTGCATTATGCATTATTGATTGGATTCGTAAATAGCCATGGTGACCATTAAGTCAGCAAACTAGAAATGGACCAAAAAAGGGAAAAAGAAAAGAAAAGAAAATGTAAATGAAAAGAGGGATTCAATTTTCCGCCAGTTTTCGGTTGAATATAAAAATAAGATAATCTAAAACCACTCTTACCGCCAAAAGATAATGGCCGGCCTCGCGGGTGTGAGGTATGTAGATTAAGGGCACCGGAAGATTAGGAGGAAGATTGATATTGATTATTACGCGGGGTCACGGTATCGTCGGAGAGCGGAGTATCGATACCGTCATAACTCTATCGCAGAGGGAGTGCAACCCATGGCTGTTGTTTATATTGATTGATTATATGCATTGCATAAGTAGTATAATAGAGCATTTTCATTGCTGTTCTTATTGTGATTTTTTATTGTATGTGATTTGTTAAGAAGTTATATTTATAATATTATTCTACTTTATAAATTTGTACTCACTAAATCCGTAGCTTACCCCCTGTGAATTTTCTTTTTCAGCCAAGTAGGAGAATGAGCGGCTTGGAATAACCATTTTGTTCCGGGGTTATCGTGAAACTTTTGTAATTAGATTTTAAGGATATGTAAGTTAGAGGTATATAAGTCTGTATATACTATTATGACCTGAACTTTTGGTAGAGGCCGTTATGGATTATGTGGGAGGATGAGTTATAGTTTGTAGATGTGGTATTGAATGGATATATTCTTGCAGGTTTTCATTTGTCATGGAATGTTAAAAAATAAGGAAAACTCTGCCAAATTTTCGGGTAGTGATACATACCTCGAAAACTAATTCCTGAAATACCATTGCTAGATCTCATCTTAAATTTGCGATCTAGTTAAAGTGATTGATCGCACTTCTACATGAGATATATCCTATGGAACGTGAGTTTTACCTGAGATCTATGGCTGTTTCTTTTCCTCTCCCTTTCGGCAGCTTCTCCACAACTTATGAATGACTAAATATTCACTGTATAAAGTATAATGAATTCGTTATCTAAATCACCAATCAAATCTTGACATATATAAATTTGACTTTCGAAAGGTGTAAAAACTTTATATATGTCAAAATTTGAGAGGGATTTACATAATGAACTTGTTCTGTATTACACAGTAATATCGGATTTTGTTGTGTAAATATTCAATGTATAAAACATAACGAATTCATTATCTAAATCACCGTTTAGATCTTGACATATGTAAAATTGACTTTCAAAAAGTGTAAAAATTTTATATATGTCTGAGAGAGATTTACACAACGAACTGGTACTATATTACACAGTAATAACAGATTTTGTTGTGTGTAAAATTCATTATGTAAAACATAATAAATTTGTTATCTACATCACCTTTTGGATCTTGACATATGTAAAATTAACTTTCGAAAAGTGTAAAAACTTTATATATGTCAAAATGTGGGAGAGATTTACACAACAAACCCGTTCTGTATTACACAGTATTTGTTGTGTAAATTTCTCTCAGATTTTGACATATATAACGTTTTTACACTTTTTGAAAGTCAATTTTACATATTTCAATATCTGAACGGTGATTTAGATAATGAATTCATTATATTTTATTGCACTGAATATTTCCTCATCATCAGTTGCCGAGAAGCTGGAGTGAGGGAGAGGAAAAGAAACGGCAATAGATCGCAAGTAAAACTCACGTTCTATACTATATATCTCGTGTAAAAGTTACGATCTATTACTTAAACTAAATTACGAATTTAAAATGTGATCTGGCAACGGTATTTAAAGAATTAATTTTCGAGGCACATTTTTTTAAAAAAGTGTTAAGGGTGGAGAATAGCACAACTCTCTCCCCAACTTACAAAAATAGCACCAAGTTACAACAAAGTTGAGAAATAGCACCAAGTTGTGCTAATTGTCATGTTTGC
>JAOYND010137779.1:0-10112 GCA_025802135.1 Lagerstroemia fauriei | reverse complement strand
GGCGAACTCGGGCTCGGGCTCCGGCTGGTAGCTGAGTTTGGAAGAGAGAGAGAAGAGAGAGAGTGGAGGAATTCGTAGCAGATGGAGTGGCTGGAGGAGGAAGAAGATGGGAAATTAGGGTTAGGGTTTCTAATGGGGAGGGCACTATGGGAATATCTAAAAAAGTGATTAAATATGAATGTAAAATGGTACTATTTTTATAACTATTCATAACTTGGTGCTATTTTTGACACTCCATCTTCAAATAGTGCTACAAAAATTTCCACCTCTTTTAAAAAACTACATTTCAAAAAAGCTGTATTTTTGCACAAAAAAGCTCACCAACCGAGACTCTGCTCTTTCTCTTTGTTTTTTTGTCCAAGATAACAAATAGTAATACATGTCTCCGGCAACTGCTGAGATCTGTGCATTTGTTTGAAAGTTTGGTTTCCCAACTTGTCATATTCTTCTTCCGAGACGAAAGACAAGGCAGTGCTAATCGTAGCCCGGCTGCTCTGACATGGCGGCAAGTCTTCATCATCCCTGCCATCCGCATGCCTTAAACCTGCGAGAGCTGAGCCGGGACTGCGATGTCCGTTGCTTCCTCTGCGTGCTAGATCTCTCCAGTTCAGCGTACTGTTGCTTAGATTGTGACATCTTCCTGCACGAGTCGTGTGCCAATCTGCCCCTCCAGTTGCAGCACACCTCTCATCCCGAACACTCCCTTAACTTGTCGAGGGTTCATCCCAGCGACAACTCCAATTACTGTAGGGGCTGCGACAATTATTACCCTGAGGATTCTTTCTTCTACTCCTGTGATGAATGTAAGTTCGGCCTCGACATAACATGTGCTGCTTCAACTCTGCCTCCTCCCGGAAGCCATCCGGAAGAGGAGACAATTGAGCATTTTTCACATGACCATCCCCTTGCACAGTTCCACATGGATGGGGCCAACAAGATTATGTGCAAAGCATGCAACCTGTCGATCTCGGGTTTGACTTACGGCTGTCGGCGCTGTCTTTTTATGCTCCACGAGTCCTGCACTCAATTACAGCGAGAGATTCCCCGACACCCTTTGCACAAAAATCATCATGCTCTTAACCTCCGTGCCGACCCAGTGGTAGACTTGCTATGCAATGCCTGTGAACAATATTATCAGTTCGCATACCAGTGTGACGAGTGTCTGTTCCGGATTTGCGCGCCATGTGCTATTTCAACTCTGTCTCTTCAGGACCAACAAGGGGAGGACTTCATGATGATCCAGCATGTTTCCCATTACCACGGGTTGAAGTACTTTTCGATGGAAGCGGATAGCAACATCAGCTGCAAAGCTTGTGATCGAAACATATCAGGTGTAGTCTATGGTTGCACCGATTGCATCTTCTTCCTCCATAGACTGTGCGCCGAGTTGCCCCAAGAAATGGTCCACTCTCTTCATCCCCATCCTCTTTGTCTCAAAAAAAAATCTGACTTCTCTGGCAAAAACATCAAATGCTGGTGCTGTGGTGAAGAACCATCCAGATTTTTTTACAGTTGTCCTAGTTGTCTCTTCAATCTTGACATAGGATGCACTCAGAAAACTCTTGCTGCTTTGGAAAAGGGGGTACGTGTCGAAATTCAGCATCCTTTTCATCAACACCCGTTGGTCCTTCATAACTTTATTGGGCAGCGTAGAGTTCTATGCTATGCTTGTCAGCATCCTATACAAGATCTAGGCTATGTGTCAAAAGAAGGTATAGAAGGTCTAGACTATACAGTAGAGTCCTACAGGCAATTCTCCCCGCTCCATATATCATGTGTCGGGCTGCCATGGGAATTAGAGCACCCGTGTCATCCCAAACATCCACTCGTGCTCGGGGCATCAGATGGGTCCTTTAAGTGTGATGCCTGCTATAGAGAGTCAAGTGGCTATGCGTTTTCTTGTGATGGATGTCGTTTCAACCTGGCGGTAGATTGTGCTTCCCAAAAACCATCTCTCAAACACCAGCTTCATGAGCACAGTCTAATCTATTTTCAGAGAGCAGAGCACTTGCGATGCAATCGATGTGGTGATAAATGTAACACGGACCTCTACCGCTGTGTCGAATGCAATTTCAATCTTCACTATGGCTGTGTTCCTCTACCGCTCAGTGTCAAATATGAGCCCCACATCCACCGCTTATTGCTCCGTGATAGAGTCGTCGATGAGTCTTACGATGAGCATTACTGCGATCTTTGTGAGACGCTCAGGAACCCAGACCATGGAGTTTATTATTGTGAAGACTGCAAGTATGCTGCTCATATTCACTGCGTGATCCACATAGTAAGTACCCTGGTCCATGATTTCTCTCTTCTTGAAACATAGCTTACTTGAAAAGATAGAAGGAACTGAAGAATAAACTGCAGAAAACGAAACGTTTCACTGCACAACTATCACAAACTGCAGAGAAATTTTGCATCCCACAAAGTTATCGGACTATCATCATTTCCAGGAGGAACCGAAGGGGAAGATAGAAGTCCAGAAGCCTATGCTCGACAAGTTGAATGAAGAAATCGCAAGTTTGGAAGCAGACATGAAAAAAATAAAGATAAAGCTTGCGGCACTTAAGAGGAAGAGGGCGGATATCATTTCTCCTTCCTTCATCCGCCGAGAAGGCGGAGAAGTGCATGGTGCTTAGGGCATGGAGGTCCGCAGCATTCTCTTCATTGCACATTCTTATTTAGTATTTTCACTTATCTGCCTGTAGATTCCCGTAAATAAAATCAAATCATTTTCACAAATGCGGTCGACAACACTTATGTGTGTGTGTGTGTTTTTTTTTTTTTTTTGCAGCTTTCTCTATGCCCTTTAATTTGTATAGAGCACTCTAGGCTCTTAAGGAGGTAAGGACGTTTGATGTGGTCGTGGTTGGCTTTCCATTAGTCTCAATTTTCAGTGTTCGCCTCTATGCATCATAGTTCCTGCTGAAGCCGATTTTCTTTTACTCACACCAAATGTTGCGTCACCCGATTCTGAGAAACGGTTATGTTCATGTGCTATAAGCGGTTTCAACTCTTCCTCTCCGAGACAAGCAAAATGAGGATTGTCTGATGATTGGCCATCTCACCCACCTGCACCAAATGATATCCTTCAGTATCAAAGCAGAGAGCAGCCATATCACCTGCAACATTTTTTGTCTTTGATCCTCATCGTGATGTACGTTTTTCATTTGTGTTAGACTCATTTGTGTTACACTTATGCTATCATCTCGTACTTATATATATTGTTGCTGATTGCATGCAAATATACATTGCATAGCTGATTGCATACAAATATACATTCGCAACTTAGTAGTTTATATAAATTATATTTAAAAAATATGTACGAATGAGATTGCATTTAACTGCTATGAAATTTGTATGTTAGTATGTGCATTATTATATGCATTTTGCATTATAGCAAGTGATTGTAAGTCAATAGCCATGATGACCGTTAAGCCGACGGACTAAAAATGAGCCAAAAAAAGGGAAAAGAAAATATAAGTAAAAGAGAAAAGAGAGATTTAATTTACCGCCGGTTTCCGATGGAATATAAAAATAGGATAATTTAAAACTGCTATTACCGCCGGAGGATAATGGGCGGGCCCGCGGGTGTGAGGTGTGTAGATGAAGGGCACCGGGAGATGGGAGGAAGATTGATATTGATTATTTCACGGGGTGACGGTATCATCGGAGAGCGAAGCATCGATACCATCATAACTTTGTCGCAGAGGAAGTGCAACCCCATGGCTATTGTTTGTATTGATTAATTCTATGGATTGTATAAATAGTATGATTGAGCATTTTCATTGTTATTCTTGTTGTGATTTTGTAATGTATGTGATTTGTAAGAAATTATATTTACAATATTATTTTACTCTAGAAATCTGTACTCATTGAGCCTGCAGTTCAACCCCTGCGATATTTTTTTCCAGTTAAGTTAGAGAAGGATGAGCGGTTTGGAATTGCTATTTTGTTCGAGCATCAGTCTTGTAGGTAAATATTAAGAATATGTAAATTAGAAGTATATAGGTTTGTATATAACATTATGGTGGAATGGTGAGTTATGGTTTGTGGAAGTGGTATTGGATGGACATCATCTTGATGGATAGCATATTAGGTTTTTGTTTGATATGAAAGGTGACAAAAACAAGGATACAATGGTACTGGTGTTCGAGCTTTTACTCGTTATGTGTTCCAAAACACGTTACGATGCCCACTGCCATTGGGAAATTTCTTCCCTTAAGCCTTGCTCTGCATTTAAGTTTCCTTCACACATTCGGATATCGATTCTGCAGCTTCTGTCCGCTCGGCAGGGGGTATAGCCTGCTTTTGTTACCGGGGAAAAAAAAAACCCACATCCCGGGCCAAAAGTAACTGCTAACGGTGGTGCAGCTCAGGTAGAATGTCTCAGTTGATTTCTCGGTATAGATGTACAGTGTGGTGATAGATTCCATGCCCAAGAAAGTCATTTTTGTCATTCATCCTCTTGTATGTACCAGTGTCCTATGCTTTTAAGTACAAAGCTTCCTCTGTGATCGTGATAACAAGCAAACTTGCCTCCAAATAAGATTTATTGTTCAAATCTTGTCAATCAAGTCAAGAGAGTTTTCTCCGTTGGCACACTGACCGGGCTCAAATTTTAAATTGGTTGTAACCCCTTTGAGTTTTTGAATATCATATGGTACTTTTCAAAAAAAAAATAAATCCACGGAGCAAAATAAAAACACCAATAATATTTCCCCAACTTATTTTAAAGTAATGCTAATATTAAATCACAAAATTACCAAACTGGATTACCTGAGGTGATTTGTCATCTCAATTTTAAATTAATTAGATTCAATAAGTTTCTGAATATTAGGTAGTGCACACCTATGGAAATGGTCAAAGAGTGGTCGTGAATCGCTGTTTGGAAGGCTACTTACGATGTTCCGCAAAAGACTTAGCTCCTCCGTTCATATGGACTTCCATATAATGCAGTGATAGTAAGGTAGGTCATATTGTATACGAAAATTGATCACAAGATCCACGACCACGAGCAAGATTTTTTTTTTTTTTTGCGTGCCATTGGTTTCGGGTCAAACAGAGCCACGTCTGTCCGTGTTGGATCTGACACTACTTGAATATTGAAGGAATCCATCAGTATTCTACGGATCGAAGGAATCATAGCATGCGATCAGTCGGACTAACATCCCGGGCTCCACCTCTGACTTACTTGCGAGATTAGTAGTTCATCAACTTCCGCATCTATAATGTTAACCCGATGTAAGTACTAAACTTTTGTACTTAATAAGAATCGAAATAATACCTTTTAATTCCAGATCAAGATGAATGCGGTGTCATTACAGTTATCTCTTTCTCTTCGTCGCAACTATTTTTTATTAGCTACCAACCGACACTCTGCTCTTTCTCTTTGTTTTATTTCCCCCAAGTCAACTACTACATGCCACCGGCCGGCCACTTTGTACTAATCATTTATTATATATATGCAGAGATCAGCTCTCGAGACCTGTGCATTTGTTCAAAAGTTTGGCTTTCCAACTTGTTTGCATTTATAAGATCCCTAATACTGATCAAGCTTTCGATATTCTTCTTACGAGACGAGACAAAGATTGCTGGTTGTAGCCTGGCTGCTCCGACATGGCCACAAGTCTTCAACATCCCTGCCATCCACATGCCTTACACCTGCGAGAGCTGAGCCAGAACAGCAATGTCAAATGCTTCCTGTGTGAGCTGGATCTCTGCAGCTCGGCCTACTGCTGCTTCGACTGTGACATCTACCTGCACGAGTTGTGCGCCGGTTTGACCCTCCGGATACAGCATCCCTCCCATCCCGAACACTCCCTTAACTTGTCGAGGGTACGTCACCCCGGCCTCTACACATGTGATGGCTGCAACAATAACCCCTACTTTTCTTTTATCTACTGCTGCGATGATTGTATGTTCGCACTCGACATAGCTTGTGCGGTTTTCACTCTGCCTCCTCCGGGAAGTCATCAGGATGAGGAGTTAATCCGGCATTTCGCTCATGACCATCCCCTTGCACTGTTCCACATGGATAAGAACATTCGTGTTATGTGCAAAGCATGCAACTGGAAAATCTCGGGTCTGGCTTATGGCTGCAAGCGCTGCTTTTTCCTGCTCCATGAGTCCTGCGCTCAATTACCCCGAGAGATTCCCCACCACCCTCTCCACGACAATCATCATGCTCTTACCCTCCTCGTCGACTCCGGGGAAGTTTTCCAATGCAAAGCCTGCGAACAACATCATCAGTTCACGTACCACTGCAGCGAATGTGAGTTCAACCTCTGCGTGCGATGTGCTTTCTCCACTCTGCCTCTTCAGGACCAGCAAAGGGAGGACGCCGTGATGATCCGGCATATTTTCCATTCCCACAAGTTGAAGTACTTTTCAGTGGCAATGGATAGCAACATCCTCTGCAAGGCTTGCTGTAAAGGAATATCAGGTGAAATCTATGGTTGCTTCGATTGCATCTTCTTCCTTCATAAACCATGCGCTGAGTTGCCCCAAGAAATGGTCCACTCACTTCATCCCCACCCTCTGAATCTCGAAGCAGAACCTCATTCCCATAGGATAAACTCCAGATGCTGGTGCTGCAACAGAAGACCCAACAGCTTCTTTTACAGTTTTCATATTTGTCCCTTCAATCTTGACATAGAGTGCGCCCAGAAAACTCTTGCTGCTTTTAAAGAGCAGATAAGTGCGGAAATTCATCATCCTTTTCATCAACATCCCTTGGTCCTTCATCACTTCGTTAGGCCTAGTGTAGGTCTATGCACTGCTTGTCAGGGTCTTATAGAAGGTCTAGGCTATCTATCGAAAGAAGGTATAGAAGGACTAGGCCGATCATTAAAGGACATCTGGCAAGCCTCCCAACTCCATATATCTTGTGCTGGGCTGCCACGAGAATTAGAACACCCATGTCATCCCAAACATCCGCTCAAGAACACCCCGATCATGGAGTTTATTATTGTGAAGAATGCAACTGGGCTGCTCATATTGACTGCGTGATCCCCAGAGTAAGTCCCTTGGCCCAGGATTTCTCTCTTCCTGAACCATAGCTTACATGAAAAGTTAAAAGGAACTGAAGAACAAACTGCAGAGAACAAAACATATCATTGCACAAAACTAACACAAACTGCAGAGAAATTTTACGTCCTGAACAGTTATCAGACTACCATCATTTCCAGGTGGAACCAAAGGGAAATATAGAAGTCCAGAACCTCATGCTCAACAAGTTGGATGAAGAAATTGCAAGTTTGAAAGCAGACATGAAGGAAATGAAGATAAAGCTGGAGGCACTTCAGAAGAAGAGGGCCCGCATGATTTCTCTTTCCTTGATCGGTCAAGAAGACGGAGAAAAGCCGTATGCTTTTCATATGGAGGTCCACACCATTCTGTTCATCGCACATCCATATTTAGAGTCTACACTTATCTGCCTGTATATCCCTGTTAGCAAATCAAATCACTTTCACAAATGCAGTCAACAACATTTTTGTGTCTTCTTTGCAGCTTCCTGAATACCCTTCGAAAAAAACACTCCAGGCTGTTGAGGAGGTAAGGAGGTTTGACACGGTTGGCTTCACATCAGTCTTTAAATGGGAGAAAAAGGAAAAAGCAAATGTTATTTTGGTTGGAACAAATACCCGAATTTTCTGTGCTCACTTTTATTCATCTGTGAGCCCATGGTTGGCCCATAAAACCCACTCACACACACTTAAGCCCATAATCAATTTTATTATTTTTTACCATGAAACTCGACATACTTATCCCTTCACTTTTCAATTTTTTGCATTCTGCAATTTTCTTCTCAAGAACTATCGAAACGAGAGAAGAAGAAAAGAAGAACAGAGGTCGAGAGCTCAAAGGAGAAATAGGTAAGGGAAGTAGGATGTAAATGAGATTCATTTAAAGTTTAATAGATTTTATTATTTTATAATATATTATAGTTAGTAAGATTTGGATAGAAAAGTATGTTAAATAGGATATGTGAAGGTTATGAGGTTGATTATGGTGGAGTAAATTAAGTTTTATAAGTATTTTTAATATCACTTTTATTTGAATACATATGTGAATGTATTATACCTATTGATTTTTTCTATAATTGATATGATAGGGATTGAGGAAACCTAAAATAGACCTCATGGAGATCAAGTTCAATAAAAGATCGACTAAAAGGAGTTGTGAGTACTCTTTTCCACTATATAATAATTAATAATATATCGTGTATATTTATATTGTCTAATATATATACTTACTAAAGTATATAGAATTAATTAGTAATGTTACAGTAAATGTAATACTGTAAAGTGATATTGCCATTTCATTATATATAACTAAATATATGAATAAATATATGTGAGATATTATTGTGTAATTTATATGCCAGTGTGTATCATCCATGTGTGACTTGAATTTTGCATTATTTATTGTGATGGTAAATAACCATGGAGATTATTAAGCCAGTAGATTAGAAATAGGCCAAAAAAAGAAGAAAGATAAATAAAAGTAGAAAGAGAGAGTTTTAAATTACCATTGGTCTCAACGAGATATAAAATTAAGATAATTGAAAAATACTCTTACTGTTGGAGGATAATGGACGGCCCCCGCGAGTATGTGATGTATAGATGAAGGGCACCGGAAGATTTGCTGAGGAAAAATTGATATTGATTGGGTCGCGGGGTCACATTATCATCGGAGAGTGGAGTATCAATGTCGTCATAACTTTATCACAGAGGGAGTGTGTCTCAAATTCTCAATGACTATTGTTTGTTGTAGTTGATTCATTACATTGTATATATGGTATTGTTTAGTATAATTGATTGGTGTTCTTGTTGTACTGTGAATATATATATATATATATATACACGAATTGCTAAAAAATTTATCTATAATATTATTCTACTTTAGAATTATATACTCACTAAGCCTATAGCTCACCCTCTGCGATATTTTCTTTTTAGCTAATTAGAAGAACGACGAGCTGCTCGGAATTATCATTTTGATTTTCGGGGATCATCGTAAGGTCTCTTGTAACTAGATCTTGATGGTATGTAAGTTAGAAGTATAATAGTTTGTGTATAATGTTACGACTTAAACTTCTGGTTGAGATTGTTTTTGGATGGCGGAATGATGAGTTGTGAATGTGAATGCCATGTTGGAGTATATATTATCTTGATGTATATTATAGTAGGTTTACGTTTGATATAGAATATTCTAAAAATAAAAAGAAATCTACCAAATTTTCGGGTCGTGACATCGAGAGAATTTTCTCCCTTAGTACGTTGACCAGGCTCAAATCTTAAATTGGCCATAACCAGTGGAATTTTTTATTATCAAATGGTACTTTTCGAAAAAAACCAATCCATAGCTGGTCAGTCGTTATGAATGAAGCAAAACAACAAAATCTATTTCCCTCAACTTATTTTAAAGGAGATAAAGATACCGGGAGTCTTATATGTTTATCGATTCTTACAAGTAAGTCCTAAATTTTTCAAAGTATTAAATCAAGTCCTATATGTTGTCCACTTTACAACATCGAGTCCTTTCCGTCACCTACCATTACTTAAAGCTGACGTGGCACTAATGTAGCACTGACGTGGCACTGATATGCGTAAGCTTAAAGTAACGATAGGTGATGGAAAGGACTCGATGTTGTAATGTGAAAAACATATAGGACTTGATTTAATACTTTAAAATATTTAGGACTCACTTGCAAGAATAGACAAATATATAAAATTTCCGATGTCATTTTCTCTATTTTAAAGTAAAGCTAGCATTAAATCACAACATTACCAAACCGGGCTACCTGAGGTGATTTGTCATCTCAATTTTAAATTGATCAGACCGAGTAAATTTCCGAATGTTGGGTAGTAGACACCTATAAAATCATAATATTAGGCCTAAGCAACATCTGACATTACGGAGGAGGAAACGTGCTCCGCGGTAACTCTAAATAAATGCATCACGCTCGGTGGGAGTTGAATCTGCTCGTGATCAGTCACGACCCAAAAAATTGATATACATGTTGAGCAGAGTTGTCACGACCCGAAAATTCGGCAGAGTTTCCCCTATTTTATCATATTTTCAATTCAGAAAATATTAACCTGTTATAG
>JAOYND010137670.1:0-10112 GCA_025802135.1 Lagerstroemia fauriei | reverse complement strand
ATTCACTGCTACTTCGCAGCCACCAAATGGTACTAATGCTGCTCCAGCCCCTGCTCCTGCTACTCAGTCGAGCACCGCGGCTACCATGCAATTGGCAGACCTATTTATGTGAGCAGCACCGAATCTTTGTGGTCTACTGGTGTATTCCATGCAAGAAGATGGGAAAGAGTGAGTCTGCTATGGAGTGTGACATCATAAGAGCCGTGTTTGCCCAAAACATCATAGTTTCAAGAACGGGAGGGTGGCGATATCTATCCGATGTGGATGTTATGCTTAGGGGGTATAGACATTACTCACACCTTGGAGAGTTATGGATTGGTTGCAGATGTCCTTTATGTTCCATGTTCTCTCTTTGTATACAATCTCCAGTTTTCACTGTTTTGGTTCCTCTATTGCCTACTTTCTTAGTTTGAGAAGAAAAGATTGAGCTGCTGATATCGTCGGAGGAGGAAGCGGCATCGGTTTATAGGAGGAAGCTTGTAAACTGTGTGTTTGTGAATCTATTGATTTCATCATTGTTTCTAGTGATTTTCCATGTGTTCCTTGGGGATGTACTCAATTGAAGATTCACACAATAGCCCCTAATTTACGATGCCTGGGCCATTTTACCTCCTAAACTTTGCACGGTACCCCTCTTATCCATCAACCCAGGCTAGACGTCCCGTTGAGAAGGCTTCGCGGCCTTCAGTCGCATCATCGATGAGGCCCAGTCTTGCCCTTGTCCGGATTGGCTGGACACCGCAGGTTGAAGGATTTGATGCGGTCGCGGATGCCATAACGCTTCAGTGCTCGGGAGAGGCCAGATCCAGCCTCTCAGAGTTCAGCTCATTGACTAAAGTTAGGCTATGTTATTTTACAATATATGCGATGAAAAAGTGCGATCGAACTTCTGAAAACAGCAGGGAATCAGACTTTCGCGAGCCAAAATCCATAATGTTGAAAAAAAAGGGGAATAAAGGACATTGGGAGTTTCGTTGGTGAGAATTGAACTCGGGATATTTTGATCATTGATTGAGAGCGGTATTAGTTGTACCAATCTAGTACTGACACAATTTTTCATTTGGTAGATGTATAACAGAAACAAGATGGAGAGGAAAGTTACACCATCACCCACTGTAGACTTTTGGAGGCCATTAAAGCTAAGAACTGAAGTAACACAAATGGGTCATGGAACCCAACGGGAAGAAGCGGTCTCCTCATTTAAGCTCGCGGAAGGCAGCTATACAAACTGTAGGGAGAAAAATATCAAGAAAAATTCTCCCAATCCAAATTGTATTAAGAATTCTTTTAATTATTGGGTGAGCATACCTCAAATGCATATGTTCTCTCTAATATTCTCCATAAGATGCATTTCACCGGAAAAGTCTTGTACGTAACGCGTACACCACGTGACAATGCTGATATGATGTTACAACTAATCAGATTATATTATTTTTAGGGTTATTGTACTGATTTGTGATACTACGTTAGTACTGTCACGTGGCGTACATGTTACGCGCAATACTCGCATTCCACACGTTGCTATTAAACGGCAATCATGTCATCGCTGATTAAAACTGATACACTTCATCTAGAGGGAAAAATGTTGTCGAGCTGATTAAGCTAGCCTCTAGATGAGTTATGCATGATGCTATTAGTTGCATTGACATTAAAGAGAAAATGCATCGGTTATAAAGAACACTAAATGCTGTGGACATAAGGAGAAAATCTTCAGTGGAGCGGTCATATCCGTAGGCGATGCTGACGTGATATATCAGCCTAATCGGGACTTGACATGTCATCAATAATTATACGGTTATAATTATTAAATTCTAAAAAATCTTTAAAAATATTAAAAAAACCTTAAATAACTGGTGAATCCTAATGGGAAATAATATATAAATGGTAAAAAAATATTTAAAAACCTAATAAATGTTGAACCATAATTGAAAAAAAATATGTAAATGATGAATTCCGATTGGACGGATATACCACGTCAGTATCGCCTACGCTGACGTGGTATGACCGCTCCACTAAATACTTTCTCCGACGTAAGAAGGGAATGCTTCGGGTAGGAAAGGCACCATTGTCCTGGATATAAAAGATAATGCATTGGGAATGTGAGAAATTTTTAGATGAATTGAGCTCATGGATGACGTGGTGAACTCGATCAATGAATATTTGCCACGTTAGCATGCATTTTAAATTATATGTTTAAAAATTGAATATTTTAATTGAATATTTTAATTGTTAGAAAAAGGTTATGCGACACTTTAAATGAGGTGTTAAACGTTCATTGGTAGAGTTCATGGATGACGTGGTGAACTGGGATCATATAAGAATCTTTGTCGGTTCGATTTTCGTCGTGGAAGTTATGCGCTCATTAATTTCTTTTTATTTCCATCTTTGTACTAAGATTACATGCCTCTCTTATCACCGAAAAGAAAGAAAGTAAGACAAAAATATTACGAGGAAGAGATAATTTAGAAAAATATTGGTAGAAATTGTCTAGGTATTAAAACCCAAGAAAAGATGAGTCGGGGTTTCAAGAGCTTTACACCTAATGGACCTTCCCGGCTCGAACTGGATTAGTTAGGACCCATTAGATTTCTGGAAACTCGAGAAGAGATTAGGAGAACATCATTACAATTATTTAAGCTCTTCGGTGAGAAAAGTTCTAAAGAGGTAAAGATGACAGGAAAATCAAACCTAAGTACTAGGAGTGTATATGCTCATAAGAAAATGAAGTTTCAAGAGTTGTTGGAGAGGTTATGTATTTGAGATAATGACACCGTAAGTCTTATATATTTGTCGATTCTTGCAAGTGAGTCCTAAACGTTTCAAAGTGTTAAATCAAGTCCTATATGTTGTCCGCGTTACAACATTGAGTCCTTTTCGTCACTTTAAGCTGACGTGTATCAGTGCCACGTCAGCGAAAGGACGCGATGTTGTAACGTGATGTTGTAACGCGGATAACATATAGGACTTGATTTAACACTTTAAAACATTTAGGACTCACTTACAAGATTCGACAAACTTATAGGATTTCAAATATCTTTATCCCTTATGTATTTATATTAGGTAGAGATGACGTATGATTATTCGTTTAGTTCATGAGAAAGATACTATTAAGTAATTTTAAACACAATACTTAAAGAAGGAAATAATTAGAAAGATAAAATATTAACTGCAAGAAAGAAATATGAGAAAAATCGCGTGTCGAAGAAAAACATGCGTAGCGGAAACTCTTAAATCATTTCCATGATTTATCCCCGTACATAATGCTCGAATTTTCATGTTTCACCGCGAATATATCAGATGAACTGAACTAGTACTAATACCTGGTGTTGATAACGTAACACTACCAACGATCTAATATAGTCAAGAAGTCGTTGTTCGTTAAGGTCAAGTTTCGTTAGTCCCTTCAAGCAATTTTTTTTTTATCTAACCACTGGTATCCAGAAGCCCAATGGGCCATGACTAATCTAGTTCGAATCGAGAAGGTCCAATAGGGGGTAAAACCTTCCCAATGTGAATTTTGTCCATTCACAAGACTCGAATCCGAGACATTGCTTAAGGGGAAGAGGCGCCCTACCATCCCAACCAATCCACTTTTGTCCCTTCTAGTAATTTTACTTATAGAGGACTCGACCTGTGACTTAAACTCACCAAACTTCATGATAGCGTTGCTTGTAATTTGTAGTGTAACTGAGCTATTCACAAAATAATCATTCCTAATTATCCAAAAACAGTAATACATACCAACGTGAATTGGTTGAGGTGATAGGACGTCTCTTTTTCTTAAGCAAAGTCTCATATTCGAGTCTTGTGAATGAAGAGAATTCACTTTGTGAGAGTTTTGCTTTCTAGTGGGCCATCCTTGGCTCGAACTGGATTAGTTATGTCCGTTGGATTTTTGAATACCAATGATTTAGACCAAAAACAATAATACATACATATATACTTTTTTTAACAAATGTAAAAGGAGAGTAGTAATAGGGGCAACCCGACCACCCCTACAGTGTAATGTTCATGTTTTCATTTTTAACCGCGAATATATTAGAATAACTGAACAACCAATACTAATACTAGTAATACTCGAACTTGTGATGTTAATCTTATCAGATTACATTAAAGTGAGTTTCAAACCATTAAATCATTGTAATTGATGGTATACATATATACTCTTTTTTTTTTATAACCGAGGTATATATACATATATGATATATACTTAGCAAGTAAGAAAATGGATAAGTGTTTATTTGAAAGACAGACTCATCTTTTCAAGAAAGTCTTCAGTGGAGCGGTTATACCACGTAAGCGATGCTGACGTGGTGTATTCGTCCAATCAGAATTCATCATTTACATATTATTTCCAATTAGGGTTCACAATTTATTAGGTTTTTTAAATATTTTTTACCATTTATATATTATTTCCATTTAGGGTTCACCATTTATTTAAGGTTTTTTATATTATTTAAAGATTTTTTAGGATTTAATAACCATAAATGTATAATTATTGATTACATGTCAAGTCCTGATTGGATATATATACCACGTCAGCATCGCCTACGTGATATAACCGCTCCACTGAAGACTCTCTCTTATCATCATTCTCTTTTTTTTGCTAAATCCCTGAAGGATCATTCTCCATTTATACACTTAGGCACGGACTTAAATGGTCAATAAGTTTTTATACAAAATTATATATATCTTTATTAAGTTATTTTATTTGTTCCTTAAAACTTATCCTTTAGCACAACTTAACAGTTTAGATTTTTTTGAGAATACACTACCAGTATCCAGAAGTTATTTGAACTACTGACTAATCTAGTTCTAGCAGGGTTGATCTATTACAAAGTAAAACTCTCCCAATATACGTTTTCTCCATTCACAAAAACTCGAACCCGCTACCTTTATTTAAGGGAAATAAGTACCTTACTATTTGAACCGACTCATGTTGGTAACAGTTTAGATTTTCGGATGAATATATGTTTATTATAGGCTTGTTAATGCCATATAAGTTATATTTTAAACACACTTTTAGATCTTAAATCTGGAGCTTAGAACATGCATTTCACTTGGTTTTTGTTGAGTTAGGCTAAATCGTAAGTATCCATGCTCTCAAGGAGGGTTAATATACATAGTCTAAGTTCTCTGGATGTTGTGCAGGATTTCATCAATAGAAAATATATCGAATAAGATGTCAACGGATAGCTCATTGAGTCAGGAGTCCAACGCATCAAACCGTGCATGATTCGGAGCTAAAATGAGGAAGTTATAGCCAAGTGAAGAAAACTGCGCATAAATAGAGCATACCACGGTGGTGCAAGTTTGCTCCGCAATAGACTGGTCTCCCAACGCAAACAGTAGCCCAGTAGCCCAGTTCAGAGCCTAGTATCCTAGCACACCGTGGTAGGGAATCCAGCCCACCGCAATGGCCCCACTTCCGAATTTGGACTTGGGCTTTTGTGGGCTGAAGAGGATAATGGTCAGCAATTGTCAAAAAAGGCTGTTGAGCCGCTCGGAAAGTGGCCAACTTGAGCAAGTGGCACAAGTGGACATGGGGCTCTTTGCCTATAAAAGGACCCATCCACCTCCACAACCAAATACACCAGAATACCATAACCCTTATCACAGAACAGAGAAGTTGCTAGTCCTAGTCCAAAGAGTGGAAGAATCGTTGGAGTGAAGTTACGAAGTCCCGGATGTCGAAGCAAGGATTGTAGGTGGAGGAGTTAAGGCATCGAGCTCATCATCGGTGTTTGAGATTCCATCTTGCTTTGTTTCCTTTTCCTTCATTTCGGTTTCATGTCTTTCAATTCGATGAACATGTATTGTAACGCAACTATGTCCAGCTAGTTTCATTTTCTATGGTAGTAAGTAGATCTTAGTATTTATTTAATCCATGTATTGAACTTGTATGTCCCGGATCGATGTGAGTGTTCTATTTCCTTTATGTTTACTAAGCTTAATGCATTTATTGATGTTTGGCCAACTCGATAAATCAATATAAGGAGCGTTGAGGAGCCACAAGAGTGAGAATCCCGCAGCCTAAGTAAACATAGCCTAGGGATAATAGTACCGAGAGGTAGGTTAGTCATTCTAAGAATAGAAGAGACGTGTGGGAAGGTCCGAGAGGTAGCCATCACCCAGGGAATCCCAACACGGTTACGAACACGACCTTTACTCCCTTAATCCTAACTACCTAGAGATAGAGTTGGTTAGAATCATCCTAGGGATACATCCTAGTTATGGCAAGAGTTGGATTAGGTGACTTTAGAACCCGTGGATAGGAAAGAAAGGAGACTTCACTTGATCCGGTAAGTTAAGTTCAAGAAGGTTGAAACAGACCTAAGTGAAACCGAACTCCTAGAATCGTTTCCTTATTGAGTTCATTTCCGTTTTCTATCAAGCTTACGCTTTTACTTCTTTTCTTTGTTGCAACCTCTCGATTATTGTGTGGTTTGGCTTAGTACGTTGTGTTATAAGTTCGTGCTCAATAGGCTTTGGCCCTCGTGGGAACGATACTCGCTCACCGGGTTTACTACTTGCGATCCGTCCTCTTGCGAGCTGGAAAGCGAACAAGGCTCAAGTAAAAATTTTATATGGTATCGAAGCTAAGTTTTCATGTGGCCTCACACGACGCCAGCCAGAGTATCGAATTCATTGTTAGTTAAGCTCAAGACTAGAAGAAAATTGTTCGGCATGTAGCAAAATTTACTAAGTATGAAAGAGAGTCCAACTAATATAGATATTAGTCTAAGGACAAAAAAAAGTCCGCCTAGTGGTAGTTTTCCCCCTCTCCGAGACCAGGAGAAAAAAGTGCTCAGCTCAATTGGTGAAGGCGGATATTTAAGGGTACGTGGTAAATGTAAGTGATATTGCTATGTGAGAACGAGTGTTGAGGATTAAATATCACATGGATTAGGTTATATAGTAAACTTAGGTTTATATAATAACCGAATACCATTAAATAATATTTTAGACTTTTAGTGGATATGAGTTCAATATCTTGTAGGCTCAAGTGAAAATTTTTCACTTCATTGGAATTTTCTTTCGAATTTTTGGCCTAGTGGTAAGGAAGAGCGCAAGTATTCTTCCCATCCCATGTTCAAATCCCTTTAAGTTTATCCTATTCTATGCATTTGTTGGCGTCCGTACGTGACCGTGAGAGTTACTACAAAATAGAACAACGAAAAACATGGATCTTGATATGTTCCAATTCAAGGATTGACTTAACGTGACGAAATAGAACAAAGGAAAAGCTTCAAAAATGAAGAAATAGACCTTGACCTAGTTTTGATTTTCTTGTCCTTTTAAATTTTTAAATTTTTCTCTTAGTTTTACTCTATTTCTTTTTAGTTTTTAAATTGTTATAATTTTTCTAGAACTTTTTTTTTCATTTAATGAAACCCCGTCATATTTAATTTATTTTCTCTCTCTGAACATTTTATCATTTTTCCCTTGTTTTTCATAAAAGCTTGCTCTCAATAAATAGTGTCACGTGTCAACTGTTTAATTGAGAAATAAGGGTCGTGCTGGATTTGGCATATAATGTCATGTCAATCTTCAAACTTGTGCTAGAATTGGATTTGATAGGTGGCTAATATCTAACAATGGTTTATTCATGGTCTTCGATGGAAAGAGAAAGTTTTGTATGTTGTAGATTACTGCATCAACACCAATTAATGGTGTGGAAGTTAATAGATTAGTTACATCTATAAATTTATGAGAGGGAGTTTAGGCAATAAAATATAAATTTAATTTTTTTTTAAAAAAAACCTATATAAAATCCTAAAATTCTTTAAAAAAAATTGATGTCAATCAGCGAAAAGCGGGAAAGAATGTTTACTATAATAAAATATGAATTTTTCATTTTTAGGGGGTTTTCTTAAATTTTTTAGAATTTTGTTTATAATTTGAATTTATATTTCACTGGTCAATTTTTTCATGAATATACTAATATAATTAATTTTTATTAAAATATGCCACCATCAAACAATATTGACATGACATCTCTCGCATATAAAAAACTTTGTTCAATATAAAACCTTAACCCAAAGGTAGAGTTTATGGGGGCCCAAAAGGTGGAAAAATTAACAAGTATATTGCGTTACCGTTTTAATGTAGTGTCACAAGATTCAATTTTTTTTTCTAATTTTTTACATTTAAGATTTTCTAATTTTAGCTCTTAACAGAGACTGTAAATTTCTCAAACCATACTCGAGGAGATTGCTTGAGACCATATAAAGATTTCTTGAGTTTACATTTTTCGTCCCTTCCCATTATATCTTCAAAACTTGGAGGGACATCAATGTAAACTTCTTCTTCTAGACTTCCATGCAAAAAAAGTATTTTTCACATCTAGTTGATTCAAGAACCAATTTTTCTGAGTAGCCAATGATAAAAGTATCCTGATTCTGTTCATCTTTGCTACTGGTGCAAATGTTTCATGATAATCAACTCCATATGCCTGAGTATAGCCTTTGGCAACCAATCGAGCCTTGTATGTCTCGATGGTTCCATCGGCCTTGAATTTTATCGTGAAGACCCATTTGGATCCAACTATGTTTTTTCTAGCTTGGAGTTTTGTTAACTCCCATGTATCATTCTTCTTGAGTGCTCTCAATTCTTCCAGAATAGCTTCTTTCCACCTTGAATCTCTCATAGCTTCCTAGATATTTTCAAGAAATTTCACAGAAGAAACATTAGCAATAAACGCTCTATATTGGGAATAAATTCTTTCATAGGATACAAACTTGGAAATAGGATGTTGAGTACAAGACCTAACACCCTTTCTTAAAGCAATTGGCAACTATATATCATCTTTTGATAGGTGAGAAAACTTACCTTCAAGGTCAATTTCATTTGGTTATGAAGATAGGCTTTGCTTAGGGATATGAATGGTTTCTTGATTCTGATTCTTGCATCTGAAATATATCTTCAATGGTTGCATTTTTTTTATTAGTTTCAAATTCCAGTTGTTTTTTGTTGTTCTCTAGTTTATCGTTAGAGCTCCTAACCCCCAGATGGTTATTTTCAATTGTTCATTACCAAAAAAGTTTTCTTTTAAAATAGTCACCCCTGAAGATTATTTCTAGCATCATTTTTTAAATTTATCACAAGTAATGTATCAAGTATTTCATCCCATATTTTTGAGTTCTCCCTGTTATCAACACATTCATTCTCTTCATCTTTGAGTGTCTCCCCCTGAAGAGAATGTCTATAGGATTGACTTTCAACAAAGGTGACATCTAAAGAGGTTAGGTACTTTCAAGTAGGTGGATGGTAACACTTGTATCCCTGTTTTAGAGGAGAATATCCTAGAAAAATGCATTTTAATGCCTTTGAATCAAGTTTGGACTGACTTGAATATTGATTATGAACATATACCGTGCAGCCAAATATTCATAGTTCAAGACTAGATATGAGATATTTAGATGTAGGAAAGGATTTTTCTAGAGTTCTAAGAGGTGTGTCATAATTTAGGACCCTTGATAGCATTATATTAATAAGGTAGCAGGCTATAAAAAATGCATCTCTCCAAAACATGTTTGGTACTTTCATTTGAAATAACAAAGCTATAGCCACTTCTAATAAATGCCTATTTTTTCTTTCTGCTGCCCCATTTTGTTGTGGTGTTCCTACACAAGATGATTGATGTATAATCCTTTGTTTCTCTAAAAAATGTCCCAACAATTTTGAGAAGCACTCTGTTCCATTATCATACCTTAAAACTTTGATTTTTTTTTGGTTGAAATTGGTTTTCAATCATGTTTTGAAAAAAATTCAAAGATTGCAGCAACCTTATATTTTTTCTTAAGTAAATAAATCCAACACATCGTGGTATGCTCATCTATAAAGGTGACAAACCACCTAGCACCATAAATAGTTTGAACACTAGATGGACCCTACACATCACTATGAATCAAAGAGTGGACTAGTTGGTGTATAATCTTTAAGAGGATAAGAAATTCTATGATGCTTAGCAAGTTCACAGATTTCACAATGCAAACCCAACATTTTATTATCCTTGAATAGAGAGGGAAATACTTTTTTCAAATACATAAAGTTGGGATGTCCTAATATGTAATGCCACCTCAAAATTTCACTTTCATTTTTAAACTCAC
>JAOYND010137457.1:0-10113 GCA_025802135.1 Lagerstroemia fauriei | reverse complement strand
AAGTAATTGGGATGAAGGATCTTCCAATCCTTCATAGCTATTTTAAATCTTATCTACAATTATATTTTAAATGATTAATATTAAAAAGGATTACATTTGCAATTTAATTAATTTGTTCATATTTCACTTTTATTTATTTTTATTTTCTTTCTATGCAGAGCATGAGACTGTGTATTATATATGAGGACAACTCCTCTCTTTGATATCTTTTTCGCCTCATTAAGACATTAAATCCAACTTTTAATAACCATCGAATTAAAAAAATTAATGGTATAATAGTAAATTTATAAATACATAATTGTCTAATCTTTTTCTGCATTCACTTTCTCTCTCTTCTCTCTTCCTCTTTTTTATTTTGCTGATACTTTTTCTCTACTATTTTCATTATTACTCAATTTTTCATAAATTTATTACTTATTGTCCATTTTTATTTATCGAAAAATCATATATGCTGAATTTAACTAAAATTAAATTTTTGTTTAATAATTTATTACCTAATCACTTTTTATCAATTTTATTGAATAATAAAATCCGTATTCGTATGGGTCGAATTCTAGTGTTTATCTATTATTATTTTAAGGGAAGACCTCCATTTTTTGTGTCACTTTTTTCTTTCTAATTTTACCCATTGTGCATAAAAATTGATATCTTTTAGACCATTAGATTAGAATGAAATAGGGGCATGATTGTAATTCCGTATGTATAACTACCCACTCTCCACCTCTTTTTTTCTCTTATTTAAAACACACAACTCTTCTCTTGCCAAATTTATTTTTCTTTCTGATAATTTATTTTATTTCTTACATTTTATTTCTCATTATTTTATCAGTAATTCTTTTCAATTGTGTATGAATATATATTTATATTAATTTTTATTGAGATAACACACACCGTGCGTAGCACGGGTAAGCGTCTTGTATATGGTTAAGCAAGGTCACCTTTAACTCCATTTTATAAAATAAAAAACAATCAAAATCAAATAATAACTGCTCCACGTACATTTGACTCCAGCCACTCCATGTTACATCCTTATGCTTGGCTTTTGACCGAATCTTTAGTTTTTTCAATTATTTCTTATAAAAGACAATCAAACATATCTTTTTCATGTCCTGTGCACAACTATCTATTTTTTAAAATAGGTATATCGTACATAACTATCTATATTATATACAGAAACACTTGTTTATTCACCTTGTTTAATTATGTACTGATACATAAATTTTAATTTTTAGTAGCCACTAAATTAAGGAAAAGGGTTTGTAATAATAAATCCACTGATATTTAATTATCTATTTTTCTCCACTCTTAATTTTTTGTCTTCTCTACTTTATAAACATTTTTCTCCTACTTTCTCTCTGCCTTTTCATTTTTTTTTCTAAATTTATTATTTAATCATCATATTTAATTTATCAAAAAATCACATACTTGAAAGATTAACTGCAGTAATAATTTTTTAAAAAATTATGTGATCATCTTTTCGACAAATTAAGGATAATCTAATATTTATTTATTATTTTTATTCAATTATTTAATTATTTTTATTTAAAAAATTATATTATTTTAAAAGTTTTTCTCTATTTTATTTAATTTTTCAAATTTTTTCCAGTATTTTTAAAAGAATTAATGATGTCCCATAACCTCTTAGATGGTAGGCACCATGCAGATCTAGAAATAGCCAAATTCCAAATCGGATTCCTTAACTATTGCGATAAATTTAGATATACTTACAATTTGACAGTATTTATAGTAGCAAATAAGAAATGTATTCCCGATGTGAAGAGCTATTTGATTTTATGCAAAAGTAGTTGATTTGAACCTAAGAGTTAGCTTAGATGGATAGGACGTGTGTGCGACTTGTGTGGAAATCCACGACTCCCATGAACGCATAGCCTTGGTGAGCTACCCACACATACATGGATTTATTTGAATTCATGGGCCGGAGAAAACAAACTTCTCATTATAAAAAAAAAGTAGTTAATTTGTAATCAAGAGATATTTAATTTTTTTGGTGAGAGTATTGTGTGTAACGAGTATATGATTTGATAGTGTCGGTACAATATGATATGCTCTCTCTCTCTGCGTCATTAATAATAAATTATTTTCATTTTTGGCTCTCCGTTAATCGGTTGCTGATGCCGGGTGTTGCGGCGGCTAACAAATGGACGCTTTCACAGAGTCACCATTCAAGGGGAACCCAGCAGCAGTGTGCTTCCTGGAGGAGGAGAAGAGCGATGATTGGCTTCAGGCGATGGCCGCCGAGTTCAACATCTCCGAGACCTGTTGCCTCAACCGCATCCCGAGTTGGTGGGCAGGCCCTCACCTTTGAGGTTTCGTCTCCGATGGCTCACCCCTGTCGCTGAGGTTTTTCCCTATCATAAATTGCGTGGCTCTCTTATTCTTGTGCTGTTCTCTGAGCTCTGCATATATGCTTTGCTTGCTCCATTCAACGATAAACCCAGGTAGCAGCAGAACAAGAGATTCTTTGATTTTCAGTTCATTGCTTTGTCACCGTTGTCGGTGTTAACAAACTTTCATTAGGAAAATGAGATCTTTCAGTCTAGCAGTAAATAGATTGAACTTGAAACATTGAAACTATAAAACTCTGGATGATATGGTTCCTTTCCAGGAGGGATTCTTCTACGGACTCTCAGCACTTCAGGTTACTCAATTAGAGTCTGGAAAAAATGCACAATATCCGGTAGTCTCAAAGATTTTTTTCAAGAGAGTGTGGTTTGGCAAGAAGAATCAGGGAGCTCACAGTTTTAAAATGCCGGTTGTTCAAGAAAATAATGCGTGGTAGACTCCATGGGAGACACGACCACTTCAACCTTCCGTGCTAACTGGGATCTATATATAGCCCCCATTAGAGGTCAGGTAACTCACACACTCCTCCCCTCTTCGACATCTCTTCTCCTTCTCCTCCTCCTCCTACTCAGATCACTTTCTAACTTAGGCATCGGAAGACTATTCAGGAAAACCACCCTGGACTTGGCTTTTTACAGGTCTCCGACGAAATCCGTCCATCTTCTCCATCTCGAGGCCAACTCCAATTTCATCCGAGAATCTCTCAACCCGATAGGCCACCCGAAGGTACAATCATCTGTCAAGACCGCATTCAGTACTTTTCCAGACATGGTCATTGATAGTACCTTTGGGTTATCCGGGCAGTCTATCGGGCGGACTCCTCGCTGCTAGCGGCGGACTGCTCCAACGACGGCTCCTGGAGACCTGCAAGAAGCCAAGTCCGGGGTGGTTCCCGGAATGGCCCTCCGATTCCTAAGTCAAAGAATGATCTAAGCAAGAGGAGGAGGGAGGAGAAGGAGAAGAGATATTGGAGAGGGAATGAGTCCATTGGTTTTACCTGGCCCCTGATGGGGCTTTATATAGATCCCGATTAGTACGGAGGGCTGACGTGGTCATGTCTCCCACGTGCTGAGCGCATGGGTGAGGGTCCGACTTGGAGGATGTCCGACGTCTGTCGTCCGATATCCATGTGGGTGGATGTCGGACTTAGTGGACGTCCATGTGGGAGAGAATCGGACTTGACGTCCGACGTCCGTAATGTGGGAGAAAGATGGACTTAGTTGATGTTCGAAGTCCACGTGGGTGGAAGTCGGACTTAGTGGACGTCCATGCGGGAGAGAGTCGGAGAGTCGGACTTGTCCGACTTCCATCATGTGGGTGGAAGTCGGACGTCCGGTGTCCATTATGTGGTATTGGGGTGCCAAGGTAGGTCGGGCATCCATTGTCCCGAAGGAAGGCAAGTTTGTCGTGTGAGGGGAGCAAGTCGGGTAGGAAGGTGAGTCAGTCGCGTGGTGGAGCAAGTCGGGCATGTATGTTAGTCCACATCAGTCATGATTGTAATAGTTCCCTCTTATGCCTTTAGCGAACCTCTCGTTCCCTCTACGAGTTTGAACTTAATATTTCTATTTACTCATATGTATAATCGTGACAAACTCATTAAATTCAACAACGACACTAAAAATTCGGAAACGAAGAATTACAAAATTTAATAATGCAACTATCACAAGATGAACCAACCTCATTTAACTTGGACATAAACGAGGAATCTCGGCAACTTCAAATATCAAATTCATTAAATACATATATGGTCCTGCAACGGTATGCCAAGTACACGAGAAATCACTACAAGAAACTCATCAATTATCGGCAATTATTTGCGTCAACAAAGATGGACGCTTCAATTTCGTTAAAATTTCGTCCATTTTGAAACAAATTTAACTTTTCCACGATATGTTGACAGCAATTGGAAGGAAAAATAAACACTTTATTTATGGACAAAAGTTAGACATAAAATGAGCGGAGAAGTCAACGCAGTGTGGACGAAATATGGAGACGAAAAAAAACATATTTTCGTCCTTATGGCTTGGACGTCCAATGGACGCAAAACATGAGATTTCGGCCACCAGATAAGACACTAACCGGAGGTAAATTGGAGGAGCAATGTAAAGAAATTGGATGACGAATTCACCCAAAGATTGGGACACAAATTGTAGGATTATAATTTTTCGATCCGCCCAACTTAATATTCAAAAATTTAATAGAATCTAACTAATTTAAATTTGATTTAAGATTCGAATGATAAAATTCTCAATTGATTGTATTCAAATCAATGCCTTATTTAAGAGAATATCATAATTTAATGTTGCGGTATATTTTTTATCACTAAAATATTGCCATAATTAATTGATTGTCAAAGCACATGCACGTGCAAACGGTTTTTTAAGATTTTGTTTGCAAAATTATATTTAAATATAATTTGACGCACACATATTCAGATAATAAGCTTTAACGAAATGGAAGAAGTGTTGGTTTGCCAAATTGGAGATCCCGGTTTGAACCTCTCCGTGCACAGGCAATTCTTACTTGAGGGTCTGTATCTTTTTTATTAAAGGCAAAGGTATCGTCCAAGGTGGCGGACGAAAATTGTGCATCCCAATACAAGAAACTAGAAGCCTACTTCGTCCCCTTTCTGTAAGCATAATTTTTAGACGTTAAGCGGACGCAGGCTTCACAGAAAAGGCAGCCTCAATGCAGACGAAAATTTTTGCGTCGAGAGTTTTTACGTCCGCTCCCTTTAGATGGAAATTGGACGAAAAAGGACGTTTTTCATCCACTATAAAGCATTTCTGTCCATGATCTATCTACGGAAATGAGAAGATTTCTTGTAGTGAATAGTCCAGCACAAGATTCCACTCTTATACCTAAAGCAAGGGCCGTCAAAAAAAAAGAAGGGAGAATGAACCCAAAGTGAGATAAACAAATCAAGGCCGAGGTTGAGGAGAAAGCCTTGAATCAAGTTTTCCCGTTGGCCCTAACCCATCATATACCATCAAGGGCTAGTTTAATGATTTAAAATTCACTATCATATGGTTTAGTGAGGTCGAAATTATAGGTTCGAGTCCACTCTAACTAAAAATGCTAGAAGAAGCTCTTAAATTTGTGCCTTGGCGGACACCGACTTCTTGAAACCTTTGGTGGCACTAAGTTGCAGAGGTCAGTATTAGTAATAGTTGTTTAGTTTGTCTGATATATTCGTAGTTGAACACAAAAATTTAAATATTACGTAACAGGGGTTGAGTCACCACTACTACCCTCCTTTCACTAATAAAAAAACTTATAAAAAAAGATTTATGAATATATATCATTCATATTCTTCTTCTACACTGTCAACTGATTAAAGGATTACTTTGGGAAAAAGGAGAAACATGGACATTATGGAAAATTGCACATATATATATATATATATATTGGATTAAATGCATTTTGCGTTTTATATTACTAATCACATAAATGTACAACAAGTTGGACCTCATAAGCGGAGCTTAAAGGCATTATATATATATATATATATAGCTAAGCAGATGATTGAAGAATAAAATACTCATTGGGCATTCCCAGTTTTGAAGTAATTTTCTATGATTATCTATCTTGACTTTCCTATACAAGTTCGTAAAATCTAACATACGACACCTGACAGGAAACTTAATAGGGTGAAAAATTCTTTCTCGAGAGAAAGAGATAGAGCAAATATAAACTCATTTCGAGTCTTCCAAATAAAATAGACATAGACATGTCATGATAGGCGGTCGATAAAAGTATATATTTTATTAATATATAACATATTTATATTAATAACACTTACAGCTCGTAAATAAAAGTAAATTTGATTTGATGTTTTATTAATATATAGCTGTATTAGCGTAATGCACAAATTAGGAAGTATCTAATAGAAACGAAAAAATTACAGCGGACCGTAGACCTTCTAAGTAAAATAGATCAAGCTAATTATTATCAAATTGATTCGAAATCGTAGCAGCATACAGTTGCTTTATGCAAATCATAAGTGATGTATTATTGTGATCGTCTTATCCAGTTCTTGTATTATTTAGCTTTCTTTTCTAAGCTCGCCTCTGTGCTCCACTGGAAAAAATCATAAGTGCTTTATGTTGTGAATGAATCCCATATCGGACAATAAATAGAAACGATCCTAGTTTATTAAAAGAATTGGGTATCACCATCTATCAGCTTATTAAAATTTTGGATTGGATATGGGCCAACCTCTTGTGAGGCAGGTAAATATATTACATGGTATCAGAGCTAATCGGGCCGGCTCACATCACGCCAGGTCTAAGTGTGCAACTTGTGAACCGTTAATCACAAGACCGGAATAAAAGTATTGACCACCCGAGCATGGAAGAAAAATACCCAACTCGAGGTCAATTGTTGAACACGTTGCCACATGAGGGCAGGTGTTGAGAATAAATCTCACGTTGGATAATAAATAGAAACGATCCTGATTTATAAGAGAGTGGATGCCATTAACCTATTAGATTGAGCTTTTGGGTTGAACATGAGTCCAATCCCTTATGGTTCTGGTGGATATTTCACACTTTATTTTAGTATAATTAGTTCTATGACATTCATTTCATGATATGTTTTAGTCCACACCATGAATGATCGCTAACCGGTGATTAGTATGCAATAGTGATGTCAAATATTTTCCGCTGATCCTACCTATGCTAATGGGATAAGCACACATAATACCACACCACGTATAATCAAATATGACTCTATTCACCACGCATAATGGGTGATTTGGACAAGCAGGAATGATGCAATCTTTCGAAGCTATTTTGAAAGAAAGCCTTTGCACCTGCTCTGTCTCCAAAGTGCAGCAGAATTCCAAGCGTCGCTCACTCCCCGACCTGGAAGAAATGTGGTCCTAATAAATGTTCGATGGGATCCTCCACCATCGGAGTGGTATAAGCTTAATACCGATGGCTCGGTAGGAGGTGCTACAAGCAAAGCTAGTGCAGGGGTTGTTATTAGAAATGAAATGGGAGCCTGGGTAGCAAGATTTGCTCAGTCAGTAGGCTCCACTAACAGCCTTATGGCTGAACTGTGGGCTGTCAGGGAGGGACTTCTTCTAGCTAGAAGGCTTAATACTCATCGGCTCATTGTTGAATTGGATGCTCAATTAGTTGTAAATCTATTAAATGAGCCGGATTTGGTTAACGAATTCCTTACTCCTTTTGTGGTTGATTGCAGGAGAATCTTACAGGACTTCATGGAGGTGCGGGTGCACCATAAGTTCAGGGAAGAAAACTCGGTAGCGAACATCTTGGCAAAAAATGGGAAGGGAATCATCTACGATATTATGTATTTTGAGACTCCACCTAGAGAGGTTCAACTTGCACTGTTTATGATGCTTGGGGTTGTTATACCCCAAGATCAGTAGGACTTGAATCAGATAACAAAGCTGAAGACTGGTCTTTTGATGTACCTATGATATAGCCAGTAATATATATCCTTATTCTACCAAAAAAATATGACTGTTAATTTTAAAAAGTTAAATAAGTAAGACGTAAAAATAAAATAACCTATAAATTAAAATTTTTTAAAAAAAGGGGATTATCGGAGTAGGCAGCCAACCTTCTCTTCCGTCTAGGGGGAGAATTCGTGAGGGCAGGTGAACTCAGCACACTTAAATCCGTTATAAAAAAGTACGTACACTTTTTGGCCGTTCCTAAAAGTACTAGTATTTTCCCTAATGAATTTATCGTAACAGGGTACTCCCAAGAATGTCTCTGACGGTGGATGCCAACGTCGGCAACCTCTCCGTCTAGGATCTTCGGAGCCGTTCTACATAATTCAGATCAATAGGAAAATTTTAAAAATTTGTCATGTTTAGTATCTTGGTATTGAAAAAGTTGTAACCTCGATTTAAAGGGCTATAATCTCAATCTAAAAAAATGTAATATCGATTTAAAAAGTTGTAAATAATCAGTGATAACTCCTTAAACTTTTTTGAAAGGAAGCACCCAAAAAGTTGTAATCTCAATTACAAAACCTTTGAACTGATGTTGCAATTCTTTCAACTGAAATTATAAGTCGATGGTACCGATATCGCCACCGTACAATAGTCTTCCCTCTATTCAACAAAAGAAAAATGGGATATACTACTCTCGTACTAGTAATGACCTGTAGGTAATAACAATGGGGAAGATTCTATGCTACCTCGGATATACAGCCCTCAGCCAGGACCTACCAAATTCTTTTTTATATAAGTTTGATATATTATTTCTCCCCGATCCATACGATGAATAAGTGGGTTCGTGAGGAACAGATCTTAGTGCAGTGACATAAAACTCTGTTTCACAACTTAGAGGTTGGATGTTCAATCTTTATCATAAGAATTATGTAATTATTTTATTTCTTTTTATCTTCTATTATTGTATTAGACCCACAGATATCTCTTGTTATCAGAAAAAAATATAGTTTTGTCTTTCACTAACACATCTCGATTTTTACAAGTGAAGTGACACATTCTATGCGTCTTTATTAATATAAACGTCCACAAAAACCACATTCCACCCATGTAAAGGAGAAAGTCTCGGTGCATCGGTTATGTGAGGTGACAATGCAGACGTGGTATATCACAATATGGTAGGATTTTTAATATTTCTTCAGAAATTTTTTAGAATTTGATAATTATAACTGTATAGGTATTGAATATAAATCGAAATCTGGTTAAATGATATTGTCAGGTGATATAACCAATGTATTAGAGACTTTCCCTAAAGATTAATAGCATAGAATATCCTAAAGGTGGTAGAGTGTCTCTTCCCTTAAGTAAGGTTTGAGTTTGAGTCTTATGAATTGAGAGAATTCATTTTGTAAAAGTTTTTTTCCTTAGTGGACTCACCCGTTTCGAACTAGATTAGTCACTGCTCGTTGGATTTATGGATACCAATTATACATACCGGAGAAAAACCTAGGATATCCCATCAATTTCTTGTTATAACAAGAGGAAGGCAGAAAAATAAATGCTATTGATGAAAATTGTACACCATTTAAGGGCACTCTTCCTTTCGAACAGAATGTAAAATGAGATGGGCGCCCCTCAAAGAATTGCAGCAATTATAGCTGTGCTGTTCTACATTAGCTATGCCGCGACGGGCTTGCCTGGCATGGCTCCGGTGTACATACTTTGCAACACGTCATCCTACGGAGACAGCGATCCACATTTTCTAAGTATAAATGATGTCGTCTCGGATTTAAGGGACAAGACAGCTGAAGAGAATTATGACTATTACACAACCAGTGAAGTGGCAGGGTCAAGAGCTTACGGGCATGGTACCTGCAACAGGGCTCTCTCCGCTTCGGATTGTACGGCATGCATGGCATCAGCCGTATTCCAATTAGGAGATGCCTGTCCGTCGACGCTAGGAGCTCAAGTACAGTTGCAGGATTGCAGAATCAGATACGAGATATACAGATTCTCTGAATAAGGAAGCAACTACGGTGGCTACATTTCATCTTAGTTCTCAGCTAATTTCATGCTTGCATTTGCAATCTGCTATACAAGGAGAGAGAAATAAAGAGTGCAAATTTTTTAACATACTTTTTCCAATTTTGATTATTAGTACCTCTCAGTTTTTTTCTTTTTCTGTGAAACGACATGAAAGTGGTGTTTGATAACTTTAATCAATTTTTGAAATAATTATTCCGGGATTTCTTTTATAGAGGTGAGTTTTATTTTTCTCGGCCATGAATTCCTTCGCAAGTCACAAGTCCAGTACAACTATT
>JAOYND010137347.1:0-10113 GCA_025802135.1 Lagerstroemia fauriei | reverse complement strand
GGCAGTCTCTGGTCTGCTTTCCCTTTCTGTGCTCATGATCCATTTGAAGTCAGTAAAGAACAGCTTTTCTGCTCATGTTTGTTGAAAGGTGAAGCCTTCTCTTCTCCTGGTGGTGAGATCTTTTGTTAAAAAAAAGTCTAACCTTAACATTTATAAACAAAAAAAAAAAGAACTCTAGGAACGGAAGTGACGCCGTCTCCAAGTTTTAGACATTCAGGTGAACATAGGTCCGGTTCTCATTGATCTGCTACAATATTTAATGTGCTATCAATGTACATGCCTGATAACCTCTTATAATTCCGGTGATTAGTTACGATTTCAAATTCCTGTTTTGGGATGACTAAGTTGAATCCATGTGATACTTAGTCTGCTCTGCAGTCACTCTCAGACCACCCACCCACTTAGGATGTGCTGTCTGAATGACACTGTGGTGGGAGAAGATGACTTACAGTTGTTTCCCAGCACAGGCCTTAAATTCTGTGTCAGTAAGATTCAACTGTCCAGTAGTATATGGATAGTTCAAATTGGAAGTGTCCGATGATAACAGGAGATGGAACAGAATTCAGGAAAAAAACGAAAAAAAAAAACCGAAGATCACAGTTACGAGAAAGATCTAAAAATTACAACGATTTTGTGCGATTGTTCGTCATATATGCTCACAATCTTTTTCACTTTGCAAAGCTCAATAGCTCGTACTAGATGAAGAATGAAGTTTCCATCTCCTCCGTTTACAGGGGATTTCTCCATTGGAGAAGCTTGTTTCTGAGTTGTCTGGTGGATTTAAACTTAAATAGAAGCTTACTTTTTATGTTAAGAAATGAAAATTCAAGTCGGAAAAATATATGTATAATCCTATAAATATAAGTACCACCTCCGTTTTCAGCTTGAAATCAAGAGGTTATGAGCTCGATTCTTACTGGTGAAACTTCCGATACGTGCATTTTATTTTCAAAGGCCGTTTGATTTCAAAAAAAATAAAAGTGTGTTGCCGGTAAATTTATTAATATATAACTGCTAAATTTTTCTTTAGGCACCCTCTTCTCTTTCTTATTTCAGGTACATATTTTCTCCTAATTTTCTCTGTATATATTTACTGGAAAAATTAGATTAACTGTAGTAAGAAGTAAGAAATAAAAGCGGACAAAAATCGAATTTATTATACCATATTATGTCAGGTTGAAGACAAGTTCTGCTGCAGTGAACTCTTCTCTGGGGTGTAAATGGTCGGGTCAGGCAGTTTTTTGTGATAATTGTCGGGATTCGACATTTTCGGACCAGCTTTTTCAAGGGTATAAAATCACACAAAAAACCATTTAGGGTTATAAAAGCGGACCAGTGGCCATGCCCATTTTAAAAAATGCAATGATATATGATAAACAGTTCACTTATATATATATATATATTCAGAAAATTTGTTTAGGAGAAAAGAAACTCTGTAAGAGCAATATGATAAGTTTTAGGGGTAAAATAGGAAAAATTGGACAAATCGGTTTCATCCATTATATCAGATTAATCACACAGCACAGATCTGTTGTAATCTGCGATGCAACATCATGATTGGTTGAATTATATTATCTATCCATCATAAGTTAATACCAAGAAAACAGGAGGCAATAAAGAACACATCATTGATCATCCTGAGTTGGATTACAACAAGATATTAAATTAACCTCACTTTGATGATTGATTTTTATAATTTGTCATGGCACTCAATTATTTGAAGCTCTTCTTGTTGGTCATCACATGGTTCTCTCTTTTAAGTGGGCCCCCTGTTCCTATTTGTAGCATCTGCTCATCTAATTCTAAACTCCACAGTCTCACAAAAAAAAATAGAAAGAAAGAAAGTTTGGTTCGATTTGTACCGCTCTCAATTAAGGACCGAAAGATTCTGAATTTGATTCTCGCCAGTGGAACTGGGTTGGTGTCCTCTTTTAGGTTTACGTCCCTCGTGTGTCCGTCGAGAAAAACCCTAAAATCTTCAATATTTCAGTCTAATCTTTTTTTCTGACTGGAGGTATTATCACATGAAAGTTTGAGATCGACACAACCGTCCGCTCGAAATCACCGAATTCCCTTTCGAATCTATCGCTTCACTTTCTTTATCCAGTTATAAAGGAGATCTAAAGATTATCAGCTCGTTTTTAAACATTACCGGAAAAGAGTGCCGAGCTTATGTCATGTTATCGGGATCAGTGTATTCAGATATTGTATTGTTATCAGTGGAACTTATAATAGACGTAATTCATATCCAACCTAAAACTTCAGTTCTCTGACAAGCCTGTGACTTATATCTTATATGACCTATATGGGTTCAACGTTATCGATGTCAAGTGAACCGAAAAGTGTGTCTTAGTCCCTACCAGAAGTTGATTAATGCTTCTCTTTGTTTTACTAATACCGCATATTTCTTGAACAATGCCGGTGTTAAATCTGTACAGATCTCGATTCATCTATGACTCAAGCCGCATTGTCTTTTAATATAAGACTCGTGTCGAATCTGAAGTGACGCATACCAAATCGACTTTGGTAACTGCACCATAACATGCGAATGAAACTGAGAGAAACGACTCGATCAAATCAAAATCGATTCCTTCATGACTTCCTCCTAACCAAGCATAACTAAGCAAATTGAACATAAACCAAAGGGTTAAAATTATTTAATTAATTAATTAACGAAGTAGGATGAGAGGCATACCCGAAAAAATATTTTAAGAAAAAGAAATTTAAAAAAAAAAAGAGAAAGAAAAATCGAAGTAGAACTCACGACATGACAGCAAAACATGGTTGCCCGCATATCATTAGAGCCACCAGCTGTCTGGCAGACACTTCCAACTTCTTCCCTGTCAAGTGTCAAACATTTTCCTACAAAACATTTAAAAATAGAAATATATTTAAAATATGTATTTATTTTATCATCATGAGTCGTCCGAGCTTAGAAGAAGATAAGAGAAAGAGGAAAAAAAGGGCTTGGCACGGCAAGTTGTACTGATAAAACTCTAATTTAGAAACTCTGTGTCCAAGTCGGAAGCGATATTATCGCACCAAATTCACTTTGTCTTTTAATTGATAAAAAGAGTGAATGTGTAAATGATTAAACAAAATCTTAATCGCAATTAATTGATTTTCTAATAAATAAATATGAAAATAATCAATAAATTTAAGAAAAAATTGGGTGATTTTACATAATGAAAAGGTAAGGAGGAGGAAGAAGAAAAATATTTGGGAAATAAGAAAAGGAAGAGAGAATGAGAACAGAGAAAAAAATAGGTAGTTGTATTAGTGAATTTATTATATATCACTATTTTTCTTTATCTCAATAATTATTAAAAATTAAACTTTACGTATTAATGGGTAATTTAATAAAGTGAAAATTGCACCGAATTCATATCGCGTTTGAATATAATATTACACTTATGGAAGAAATTATGCAGGAAAAAAAAAAGATTTTTCTCTGCCCCTCTCTATACACTTTATTGTATATAAATAGCATCCACACAGTGCCTCCTTCACCTCACAATTTCCTCTCTTTCATTTCAGGGCCACTCTCTTTGAAGGAGAAGAGATCATAAGCTCTCAAAAATGGAGGCAGTGAAGGTGAACCTCTTGGTTGCATTGATGGTAGCTCTCGTGGCCTTCGCCGCCGTCCCGGAGGCCGCCGCTGACGGCCTTGCCCCCGCACCAAGTCCGGCCTCGGACGCCTCCACCTTGGTCCCGGCCATTTTCGCGTCCCTCGCCGCCGTCGCTTTCGGGTTGATGTTCTAAGTCTCTCCCTCGTTGCCCATCTCCTTGGATTAACACACCAATGTGCTTCCTTGATTCTTCTTTCTTTCTAATTTTCATTAATGTTAAATTTGACACGTTCCCCACGTGGTAATTGTAATATTATTTGCACTTCTTGTCTTGATAATTTCATTTGCAACCATAATAAATAAAATTTCTGCGTTCGATATATCCCACGAGGTGTCGATTAAATCGGACCCCCTATCAATTGGCTGGCTCGAACATTTGGTTGGTGGTGATTTTTGGTTTGGACCAGAAAAACCGGTTCGATTAGGACAACCACTAAGTTCGATTTCATGAGTATCTACTCCATGCACTGGCCTATTACACCACCTCGTATACGCGGCATAATAGGGCCGTGAAATACTTTCTCTTGAACTCGGTCCTCGATCGTAATGTATTCAGAAGTTTATGGGTTTTTGGTAATTACACCCCTTCAATCTAAGTATTTGTAATTTTTCCCTAAAGTTTGATTTTTTATCAATCAAACCCTCCAAGTTATTTTTTTATTTATTATTTCTTATACAGTGCAATTAAAAAAAAAGACATTAGGGTTCGTTGAATACTTAATCAATAGCTTCATCCTACCTGACCAGTGATATGGTGTAGCAAGGTCGGCTTCGCATTCAAGCTTTCCATCCTCATCTCGTTATACAGACAATAGTTAGCTAGGACTTAGGAGCGAATTGAATGTGCAGTTGGGATGGCAAAGAATCGACCATGGATGAATCTCCTTAGATTCTGACTGCTCGGTTGTTCAAGTCCTTTGCATTAGAAATACACAGTCGGTATTATGTATCGAACTAACATGTGACAGTTAATTATCATCCACAACACAGATAGGACCCTCTTTGGACCATGTTGAGTTGAATTAGATGGCAGAGGCAACAAACAAGAATCAGTTGTAATCCAAAATAATAAAAATGACAATCTCGATGACCACAATAATAATAGAATATTACGAAAATGATTTTAATTTTCTTTCTATAGGCACGAGATCGTGCAAGAAATACCTTATAGGTAATAAAAAGAAGAACAAAATAAAGAATATAATAACAAACTGAATTAAAATTCGTTACTGATCGTCGAGGCTTGTAACGGTCACAGTTTCCTTAAGACTTATTTGTCCTCCTCTGGTCGTGCTGAGGAAGCGTGGACTTCAGTCTCCCAGGATACAACGACTTCTGGAGCTTGAGGCTGCACGAAACCCGAAGCTGGAGGCAAACCGGAACTGAAGCTGGAAACCACCGGAAAACAATGCTATGCAGAGAAGGGAGAGGAGAGAGTCGGGAGCTATGGTGTGCAGATTCCTAAGGACTGGGGTCCTATTTATAATGCTGGAGGAGGGCTGGTGGTTTAATGGCAGAGAACCGGAGAATTGAATGCCTGAACCGGCCGTAAATGCACCGAATCCATGAGAACAATTTCTCATTCAATTCTATGCCATTTTTCCAACATCAGTGGGCAGTCACAATCCCTGGCAACCGATGTGCCACCCGCGTTTCTCTTGATACCCTCCTCGTCATTAAATTCGGGTCGATGGACGATTCATACGGACAGAGATTTATAGCTGTTGTCTTTTAGGGTTTCGAGTTCGGGTTGATTTGTTGATCGGAGGAGTAAAGACTCGGGATCGAACCGACTCCATCCTCTTTGGCTTGATGACCATTGGTCGATTAGCACAGATCAATGTACTAGTCCAAGATTGTGAGTTTGTATTGTGTCTTGAGCTTTCCCGGGCCCAGCAACTGTTCAAGAAAGGGAATTTTCAAAAAGGTCACAAAAGTTTGCCAAACGTTTCACTCTCACCCATTCAAGTTTCTCTCACATCATTTTTTTTTCCTACACCACTGTCCAGAAGTTTAACGTGTTCTGACTAATTCAGTTTGAGTATGATCATTCCATTAAATGGTAAGACTATCAAAGTAAATTTTCTTCATTCACAAATATTCAAATCCAAGACTTTTACTTAAAGAAAAGAAGTGTCTAACCACTTCAACCAATTCACTTTAATTTTCCCGCACCACTTTTATCCACTGAGATTTCACAATTCTCTCTTACACATCCACCAATGAACACTTGTTCGCATGCACATGAAGCAAAATCTTATAGGTTTCTACTCAAATGAATTGGCTGAAATGGTTCGATGTATTCTCTTTAATCAAGGTTTTGGATTTTACGTTTTGTTGACGTAGTTAGGGATGGCAATGGGTCGGGACACGGGTCAGAGAAATTAATTAATACTATGTAAAATATAATAGATAACCTCTATTGGTGCTGAACCAACTGGATTTTAAATACGGGACGGTGCAAAAATTATGATAAAAACAATTGAAAAATAATTTTGAAAAACAAACAATCAAAACACATTAATATAAAAATAAAAATAATAAAATTAAGAAAAGATTTTCAAAAAAATATAATTCAAAAAAATTTGGGCCGTAAAGCTCTGATCGGAGCACATGGCACGTCCAGGCCCATCAGGCCGTCCTGTTTCGGCCTAGTTATGTTTATAAAAGTTCTGTACATGTATGGTTAAGTTTTTTTTTAAAAAAAGAATTGTATGCACAACATATACTCAATTTACTCAGTAATTATAGTATTTATTCAACCATAAAAAAAAATTTACGGATCAAGATGAACTGGACCAGATTAGTAGGCAGACCCATATCCAATCTGATCCGCGCACAGACCGGGTCAAGTCCTAAGTAGACTAGGTCGGGTTTGACGGGGTTGGATCAAAATTGTTATCTCTATGAGAAAGAGAAAATAAATGGGACCCGATCGGTTTCAAGGTTCATATTTGAAACCTTGAGCCAAATATCATTGGTGGCCCCGGGGAGAGGTTTTAAATGTCACGACTTGCAAAGTGAACGATATCGAAGTCTTTATCATGGCTTTTGATAGAGGGAAAAAAATATAAGGATAAAATCGTCTTTGCAGCATGACAGATAAATTTCTACCGTCCACTAAGGATCCATAGCAGCCAGTGGACGATCGATTCCAATAATTACCATTATAACGCTCTGACACGACTACTAATACCCTAGGTAACCATTTGAAATATTAACTTCTACTCAGAAATCTCTCTTCATTTACCACTTTCTCTCTTCATATATACTGGTTGGCTTGAGTCTCAGAGCGCCGAATTAGACCTTCACTCTGACTCAGCTTCCTTTCATGGTGTTCTAGGTCAGTGCGTTCCGGTTCTCAGCCGCTCCATGCCAGCCGGGTCGTTCCATGCCTCGACTCAGACAGTCTTATCCACGCTTCCATGAGTCTTACTCGGATCAGTGACTCCACTTTAAATACTTTATACCTTATCAATTTTTCTTTATCCTATTGTCTGCATTATTTAATTTGAACATAGGCGAGCAATGAAAATCAAACCTATATCTTCTCTTTATTGAGTGAATTTTACTGTTCAACTCTAAATACGAAGCAGCCAGATAAAATTTATCACTAATTAGGTCAGATATTGTCTTAAGAGTGACTCTACTATACCTTTTTTTCCTTCTAAAATTTAATTCTAAATTTTGAATTAATCTCTACTACCATATATAAGTATTTGAAAATTTTGGTGTCTTTTTCGTTTTTCATATTTGCCCTTAATCTAATTTACATATTAAAATCTATGATATGCATATGTTTTATAAAAACTTCTAGATTAAGGATAAAATAGTAATTTCAATCATTTTCCTCTCACTCTATATCTACGATTTTAATGGCAAAAATCTTTCATTAACTATTCAGATTCTCTCTTCTCCCTCCATATTTACAATTTTAGCAGCAAAGCTCTATCCCATTTTTTGAAAAAATAATTTAAAATCGTAAACTTGAAAAAGATAAAATTGATATAGTACTAGTGACAACTAATAAAACTCTATCTACTATCTTAAGTTAATGAATTTCAAATTAATTAAATTGCATTAAGTTATAAATAAACTATCTAATTTTACAAGTTCTACCAACATTTCACATTCATTTATTTTTATTTTCTTTCAATTCAATGAGAAACAATTATAGATTATGTTAACTATTAGATATTTTCAAGTATCTCTTCATTCATGGATGGATCTAGAGACTTTCTTTGAATGAGGTCAAACTAATTGGAAGTATATAAAAAAAAAGAGTAAAGAATGGATTTGAGTGGATGAATAAAACTGATAAAAATTTATAAAATATTTTACATATCTTTTAAATTACACAGAGGTACTGTTCGACAGCTCTCTTTAAATTCATCCCTGACTCGACCACAGTTGAATTGAAGATAAGAGCCAAATGAGATGGATGAGACATGTATGGTTGGTTGCATGAATGTCATGTGAGGTTCCAGCCTAGTCGATGTCCCCATCATCAATGTTGACAAATTATCCAAAATTTCCAGCTCATTAAGGCCCCCCCATCCACACTCATCAACTAGTGACAAAAAAATAAAAATAAAAAAATCGTTTAAAATATCTCAGAATTGTGCAATCATTGGCCCATTATCATGTGCAAGTCCACTGCGTAATGGTAGTATCATGTGACAGTGCTTAGGCTGTGACATCGACGATAAAATTTTGTTATTTTTATGACACCCCGAAAATAAGAAAATTCCTCAAAATATGAATTGTATATGTTGATGTCTCTGTATAAATAGTGTCACATGGTGACATCATTGCATATGAGACTTAAGCATCAACATGTGCACATACTGTACCTAATCTCCTTCACCATGTAGAAGATCCAAAAGGCTCACAATTTCTGTTGTCTGCATTAGCATGGCAAATAAAAAAAATTCTATTTTTTAAAGTAAAATATTAAGTTTAAATCTAATAAACAAAGAAAATTCATAATTGTAACGGCTTTATCTTTTAGTAAATCGATCTGATTGGAATTTGAATTAATCAGAACGGTACTTTACTTTTTGTACATCAGGTGTTGACTGTTGGAAAAAAAAAAGCATGCTTCCAAGTATCTTTTGATATGTGTAAAATGCAAACACCAAAATTAAATTAATGATTATTCAGACAAAAGTGAGCATCGCTATATCAAACTCCATTTCTTCTTATTGCCAACTTGTATTATACGGATGCTACGGGACAATAATAAAAAAAGAAGCGTTAATAGGGGGACATTTTTTTTAGTATATTACGATCTTATAATTCTTTTGATATACGAATGAGATGTGTAAATTTAGAAATGGATGCCCCTGTACCAAACTTTCTTTCTCAATCTTACCATTCTTTTGTACAAAATAAGTTATAAATATTGTGACAAAAACCCGGAAAAAAATCACCTTCATGATATGTATGTGCAGTTCGAAAAAATCTTAGATGTTTCTATCCCACAATGATGTGATGAGAAAACATCAATCAGATCATTTTGATCAGTAATAATTATGATAACTATTCGAATTATTAACACTAATTTATTCATTTGTCATATTTTAATTAATATTTTCTCTTACTACGTGGTAAGTTAAGATCACCTAAAAATTTCTGGTGCAGTCCCGACCTCTGACAGTGTCTTGGTTGGACGGTCTCAATCGCGCATTAAATAGATCACGATTGCCCAATTTAAAAGAGTGGTACTTGGTGAAGTTCTGGTACTGCAACTCTTGTTTAAGGAAAGACAATAAAAAGGGAAAAATAATTAAATAAATAATATAATTCATCGATCTATCATAAATTATAAAAAGTATCTGAAAAATACAAACTCCACTTCCTTTAACACCATCTGTCATGAAGGTTAATCGAGCATCACTAAAGATTTTTGAAATTCATCACTGATCGAAAATACTTATCAATATCCACAAGTAAATTGGATATTGCTAATAATTTCCGGAACTTATTTAACAAGTACTATCATAATTTACGATCAACATTCAGTAGAGAAACTAAAATTTACCTACGTTATAAATAAGTGATTTTTATAATTTATAATATAAGTCAGCCATTCATTAAAAATTTAGATTTTACAGTGAATTTTTATAATTATTAATATAATTTAATTATATCTGGAATTTTTTATTTTTACATTTTTAGCTCAATAAAATATCCCAAAACTGTTTATGACTGTATTGGGCTGAAACACAACGAAGCATCGCGTGTCATTTGTCCCCCGTTGAAGCGCACATGACCCATCTGGCCAATAAATACGATTTCCCTACACTACCCTCCCTCACCTGCCAATCTTTACCCCTCCTCAAGCGGAGCCTCGCGGGGGCACTACAGTCAATTCAGTCGCCCAGCGGGGCCCACAAAAAAGCTGGCGCCCCGCGCCAAATGGAGGGTCCAGAGGGGGTGGTCCCACCGCATTTTATTTTATTATAATATTTTCAAAATCGGA
>JAOYND010137241.1:0-10115 GCA_025802135.1 Lagerstroemia fauriei | reverse complement strand
ATATAATAAAATAGTAGTGATAAATAAAAATAAGAATATTATTTTTATTAAAAATTTATTATCACTTGATTTGAAAAATTATCCATATTACCTAAAGTGCCCATCCATAAGATATCAATATATTATTTTTCGCAATCAGCCAAAACAAAAAGTTTATAAGGCAGATTTGTGGGAGAGGAGAATAAAAAGGTATAAAAGTCTGACTTACGAGAGTCGAACTTATGATAATTTGGTCTTATCTTAAGAGCGATGTCACTATATTAAATTTTTCTTTTTCGAGAAAAAATATCATATAGTGAAACAAGGAAATACTAATAAAATTACTCTAATTAGTACCAAGTAAAACGACTACTCGAATGATCAACACCAGTTACTCACTTGTTATCATTTGATTGGTATTTTCTCGGAATTTTTCCTTTTCCGAGATAGCAACATATTGCTTGCCATATGCGAAATTTTTCGGTATCATACCAACCAATCAAATTACAACTAAAGAACAACGGGTGTCATTACCAAATGAATGTCATAATCAGGCCTGACTACAACAATCTCATCAGTTTCCTTTTTCAGTGTAATCTCATCAATTGTTCCTCAATATATCACAACAAGAAGGAAAATTTTTTTATGGTTCTACCTCACTGTGACGTGAAAATGAAAAACTAATTAAATTGCTCTAACTAGTAAATAATTAAGACAGATGCTCGAGCGATTAACACTAATTTGCTCGTTGGTCACAATGTTATCAGTATTTTTTTATGCTACGTGATAAAGTATGATCATTTAAAAATTTCTCCAATGTATCATAACAAGATATATGACCATTAAAGATTTTCTCGTACGATATGCAAAAAAAAGTTCCAGGTAAACAAAATATAACAAAAGAGCAAATTAATGTTAATCACCCGGCAGCTGCCATAATTAATACTAATCAAAGTAATTTGATTAGTTTTTTCTCACTATGTCATTGTGAGGCAGGACGGTCTAAGATTTTTTTTTTTCCCATGGGAATATATTCCAAGACATCAATATTTTAGATAACGTAAATTAAGGGCTATCTTCCGCGACTAAATGGGGCGGAGAAGGGGAAAAAATGAAAAGGAATGTTTGCTGGTTTTGATTGCTGAATTCATGTTTTTCATATCTAACAAGAAAATGTCATTACCCATATAAATTAATAAGGAATATTTGATATATCTTTTCCTTAAATAAAGTCTCGATTTGAATCTTGAATTTAAAGAATTCACTAATGGGAGAGCTTGGTAAGGACTTGCATCCAACTTATATTAGTAAGAACCCACTGACTTTGTGGACATTAGATCATAAGAAAAAATCTTAGATGATCTTATCTCACAATGACATGACAAGGGACAGCTAATTAAATTACTTAGATTGGAAATAATTAAGGTAGCTGCTCGGGTAATTAATATCAATTTACTCGTCTGTCACAATCTGATTAGTATTTCTCACGTCACACGGTAAGATACGATCATCTAGGAATTTCTCAAGTGGTAAATACCTAAAAAAAACCAATTATGTAATGTTGTCAGTCTACAAGTATATGTTATTTTCAAGATAAAATCGGAACCAATGTGAATCTAACTGATAAGGTAAATTAATAGTAGCAACAAATTTAGGGTAAATTCCGAGTAACAAATCAAAGAATTAATCAAAACTAGTTCCAATTTCGATTCTGGCATACACGGTACTTTGAACCAGATATATAAAAGAAAATGATTAATGCAATTAACTTTAACCATTGATAATTAACTTCCTTTGTTGGATTCCAATTCACAAGTCATTTATATAGTCGTATTTCTTATTAAAAGGACTTTCATTTGATATAATAATTTTTATACTTGATGAGTTTATAATATCAAAATCTCATAATAACTTTGAATTTAGTAATAAAAATTAATCAAACCAATTTATTTTTTGGGTAGGAAAATAAAACTAAATTTAGTTATACTAAACTAAATTTTAATAACAATAACTATCATAAATTAATAAAATGTATGAAAATTCTCCAAACTCTATATAGCATTTAAACCTATGAAAGATAATGAATTGACTTTCATTAACAAATGTAAAAGGAAAAACTAATCAACATGCACCAATAGGATATTCAAAACAGGTTTGTGATAGAGCCTGATTTCTAAATTCAATAGGGTAGTGCTCGAATTTCAAATTTAGGAACCGGTATATAGGATCCGAGTGTCTTGAATATATAGGTTATTGGAACCCCGGTTACTCTAATTCATATTCAAGACCCCTGTCCCATAGACAGATTACTGATGAGTACTACCACATGATCCTAGTTGAAAAGGAGTAAGGGTGTTAAGATTTTTATAAGATTTAAGAATTGAGAACGTTTTTTCAAGGATGAAAATACCCAGCTATAGCAAAATAAAAAATAAAAAAAAATAAAAAGAAAATTGGAAAACGTATATCAATTAAGTTGAGTCGGCCTTATCAGTTCTTAACATCATATTTTCCTTTGGAAAGTACATTTTCCATCCAAACAGCATTTTTTATAAAACATTTTTTTTCTGAACATTTAAAAATAAGAATAAAATTAAACAAAGAAAAATGGGTTCAATGATCTCCCTCCACCACCGCAGTCGAAGGTCATCGTCGACCTCGAGACAGTTGGAGACCTCAGAATCAGGAGTAGGGCAACAACGGCTGCTTCCCAATCCTCCCCATCCCTCGATATCCAACTCTGTCTCTTTGCACTTTCAGAGATATGGTAGAAAAATTAGTCTTTTAGACCGGAAATTTGATTGTAGGACTAAAATGACAAGTCTGTGAAACATGGAGGATGAAGTTCGACAAAGGAACTTATAAAAGCTTGAAAGTTGAAAGGCTGATATTAACTTTCCCTTTAATTTACCAAGCCATCTCTCCTTCCTGTGAGCAAGTCTTCTGTGCGATAGTATCATACTGTGACGGCACTTCGGTTATCTTTAAATTTTTTTATATAAAATCTTAAAAATAAAAAACATTTTTAAAAATGATTTAATTTATTTATATTATTTTATAGATAATGTTAAATAATACCATCGTTACTTATAAGAAAAAAAACTCTCCTTGTTAGGCCACAAGGTTTTGACCGAGCAAGGGAACTTTCTAAAAGTAGAGAGGATGCTTTCCCACCCAATTGCCTTGTCTTGCTCCATGCTTTCAACGCGCAATAATACTGTAAACTGTCCTACACGAAGCATGTGTCGGCTACTCCACTTTCGTTTTCCACACTGTCCTTGCGACTGTTCATATGTGTGTCTTTGACTTCTGGTGCGTACATTATATATATATATATAAATGCAACCGCCCATTGTTTACTTGAACCCATCATAGGTTAATCAAGCAACCATCATCCCAAGAGGGACTTAATATAGAACTAAGATAACAAAGTTGCTGTGGTGCAGTGGTTATTTTGGTTTGCACCACGCAGTATCATTAGGTCAGCCGAAACGCACCTCGAGACTAATATGCGGTCGGGCTAAGATCCCTGAAAAAATTCGACCCTCATAACTTGGGATTCGATCCTGGGATCGTGTTAGTGGTTATCATGTCAGTCTTACACACTAAAGGTACCCAGTTCGATCCTGGGCAGCAACAATCTCAGAATTGAATTTAATTAAAAAAAAACTAAGATTGTTTTAAATTTGATTATTGTAAGAAGGATTTATCGTCTCCATTTATTTTCCTCATTATTTCATCCTTTTATGCCTCATACACTGTCAGATGGATTAATCGGTTACTACAGTACCAGACACAATTAATATGAAAAAAAATTTATTCCATCCTTTTGTAAGTTCAAGAAGCAGCACAAGTTATCCCCATTGTGATGTTCGCTACGTTTGTTTTTTTAGTTATAAAAGAGATCCGTTAATTTGGAAATAAATAGTAGAAAGAGAGGAAGAAAGTGATAAAGAGAATTCAACCGATAAGAACCGAAATTAGAATTTCTTAATTTTAGGCCGAACATGATGTGCACAATACAAAGCCACTGTTCTCAGTCATTAAGTTTATTAATTTGCCTTACTGACAAAAAAAAAGTTTACTAATTTTCCTTTTTCGATAAATTATTTAATGTATTATTTTGCGACAAGTAATCCCGTGTGTATTAACCTAAAAACTGTCCAGCCTTGCAATTTTTGGACAAAGTTGTTAGGAAAAGGTAAGTGATTATTAAGCAAATTCCAAACGTTTCTTCCGGTACGATTCCTGGGAAAAAAAAACAACCATTGGATGGGAGAAAGATGGACCTTCCCTGCAAAGTAGGAGGAAGTTTTCAGGGATGGTTGGTTGGATGTAAAATGTGTTGTAATCTCATATTATAGTACATTTTACGCCACAAATTATCGTGCTTGTTCGTAAATTTGATTGTAATATGAGATTATATGAGTTAAAATTTTACATTGCGGAAGTAAAGTCTTTACATCTAAAAAAGCATATCATTCTTAAATTACAACTAACTTTACAACCATTTTTTTTCAAACACCACAATTCAATATTCACATCCATTTTTAATCTAATGAAAACTTAAGAGACAAAAAAATAATATTAAGTCGCTCAAGATTATCAGTGGTAGACTACTTAAAATGTTTTACCAACAGTGCAACCATGTACCATCGAAAACGGTTGTTTAGTGATTCAAAACTCACTCTCATGTAGTTTAATGAGTTTATGGTCCTAGATTTGAATCCATTCTATGCATTTATGTCAAAACATTTGTTAGAAGTGTACTTTTCGACCCTTAGTTTTCAAAGCACCAATCTCTCGGATTATACTAAACTTTCGGTGATATTATGCTGACTGAATCAGTGCTAATCATTGGCTCCATACATCTGATAATGCTCGCAATTCAACAAAAAAGCTGAAACAATACATATCGGGAGATGGTTGGGTATCCACTACAGAAAATACTTATTGTTCATAAAAATAATGTAACTGTATTATCTTATGATAATAATGAGAGATTTACTATTTTTCTCTCTCAACATTTTATTGGTTTGACATGCCACGTAATCATTATACACGGCAGTTCTGGACCGTTCATAGCAGGGAAGGTGTAACTTCCAATTGATAGCTTGATTATTCCAATCATAAAAAGATTAATTGTTGCATGTTATCGTTTTCCTAGGGCACCTCGGATTCTCTTTGGGTACCGTAAACCGCCACGGCACCAGTGCCACCGAGAGCCTCTCCAGTCCAGCCTCGCCGGATAACGGCCGATTGCCACAGGTGCAGTCCCCTACCGCTGCCCATCGTTGCCGGAAACAGCCAAAAATGGTGGCCTTAGATAGCTGGGGGCAAGACCAGTGAGACTAGTTCTTGTACACCAGGGGAAAAAAGGGATGCAATGAGAAACCTCATAAATTATTTGATAATAATTCACCTAACAGTAGTTGAGCTTCTATCCAGGGAACCAACGAATTGACGAGGGATTTGGTGATATAAATTTTTTTTTCGGTCGATACCACTGGTATTCGAATTGAATTATCTCAATTTACAAGATTCGAATACGATATTTTATTTAAGGGAATGAGATTTTGTTATATAAATTTAAAATAAATAAAAATGAAACTGATGAAAGTTCCTCGTTGGTTGTTTGATGTGACAACATAGTATCTCAAAATATTTCGAAATGTAAAAGAGGGAAAGCTCCATCATTTGGACAAGTATGAATTGAATTCTATTATAAATTGAGAAATGTATATTTGATTAGACTATTTTAAATTACGAGATGTGTTAAAATTATCATGAAAATCTTAAAAAATTTCAAGTTATAATTTAAATTTAAATTATTGTATTTGATAAAATACAAAAATATTGAATTGAGGGAAAAACTCATAGATAAGAGTCGATTTTTCCTTTAAAAGGATGCTAAACTTTTTTGCCTCTCATGATCGAAGCACTGAACGACCATTATTAAAAATATGACGTCAACGGACCACTGGAGACATTGGTGACTCAGACCAGAGAAAACTGATAAAGGATGGATTATATTATTATTAGTGGGCATTATAAGAGGTTGAATTCGTTTGCAACAAAAAACTTAAGTTATCAGATGGATGTATCTGAAATCATCTTACAAACTCATTATTATTATCTTATATGAACAATATAGGATTTAACACTCCATCTCATGTGTAACATGTTAAGGGGCTTATCCAACTCCGATATCATATTGAATTATCCATCAGAGGGAGCCGTTGGTGATTGGGCATAGAGGTGACTATCGGACATGAATCTGAGTTACGTTACTGGGAAGACTATCGGAGACAAGTTTGTATTTACATCAAGAATTGTCGTGGCTAAAACGCTTATATATTATAAGTATATTATTGTTAGTTGGCCTTATAAGAGGTGAAGTTTGTTTCAATCCAAAATTCTAAATTATATGTGGTGGTACGCAGTTCTCTTTTAAACTTATTATTATTCTCTTATATGGTCAATTTGGGATCTAATACTCCATCTTGGGCTATTGGCAGTAGGATGTAGAGGACACTACAGGAGACAAATACTTAAACTATCAAGTACTGATACTTATTTTTTTATAAACTATTTATTATTATCTTATATAACAAATGCGAGATTTAACAATTATAATGGACCAATAATGTCAGGTCAAAATTACATAAAAGATGTCTAGATTACTTGGAAAATTGCGCCACAGGGTGAAACTCAAATTTCAATTTTTGTGGGCGTTCACAGGGTGATCAATTTATTTCTTGGTGGACTGCATGTGTGTGTAGCTCTTGATGCTTTCTTGTGCTTTGTGTGATTGATGATGATTATGAATTGGATGAGTACATATGCAAAAGTCTACTTTTTTTTAAAGAATTTCCCCCACCTTTGAAGGAAAGTCAACATTCTCAGTCATCTTTTAGCTGACTAAATTGGACCATCCCCGGCTGCTTATATGAACATGATTTTGAAATTGCACGACCGAATTCAATCATAGAGAACTAACATGAGTCATTTGAGATTATAAGAAATCTCTTCTCCTTAAATAACGTCTCGGGTTCGAATTTTGTGAATAAAAAATTTCATGCTGAGGTAGTTTTTTCCTCTTGATGGGACCACCCGGTTCGAGCCTACATTAGTCAGGCCTCACATGCCTTTTGAATTTCAGATAGTATATGTTGAAAAAAATTAAATCCTAGAGATCATTATACTTATTGATCTCTAATTTCCAATAGTTGCACCTCGATCCATGGCTAAATCAGTTTGTACTAAAAACCATATGGCTATTGGAATGAAGTCGACTGAAAGGCATATCAAGTGTTTATACAATGATCTCGTTAAATTTTTCGGTATGGATAATTTAATATTCAGGAATATATGAATCCTGACTAGTATAGATTTAAACAAGATAGGTCTACGCAGGTAAAAGTTAAAATTCTTTAAATTATAAATTTTCTCCTTTTGCATGGTTAAAAATCGGTACCTTTATTTAGAGAAGCAAAGACGTTGAATCTCCTCAACCAACGTATGCTAGTAAACTTGTTGAGTTCTTTGCAACTTCAAAGAATTGCTAGATGATTTTATGGTGTAATGGGTAATCTTTTTTCATGAAAATATGCTAATTATTTAAATCTAATCTTTCTTTTAGGGCTAAGTTTGACATTTGATTTTATAGTTGTTAAGAAATAATATTTTGGATGTCTAATAAATATGATTGTTTCGCTATTAAAAACGTTAATCTATATTGTATTTTCTTATTTTTGTTCACAAAGTAACAAATTATAAATAGCTAATTTGGCTATTTTAATATCCAAGTTTCTTGGGTTCGCATCACCGGTATTTAAACGTCCTACAGATTTTTAATTAATTCAATTTAATTTGGGCCGGTTCGGTTTACTAAGGGATAAAACTCTCAAAACTTGAGTTTTTTGTCAATTCACAAGAATTTGAACCGAGACTTTTAGTTAAGAGGACTAGGTGTCAAACCAGTTGAACCAGCTCTCAATGGTTCTAGTATCCAAGTTGTTTAATAAAAAACTCAACAAAAAAAGGGGATTAATAAAGAGTCATCTTTCACTCTTGTGAATTCAATTTCAGAACTACTACATATTCTCATCTTATCTCCGAAAAAATCTTAAACGATCGTACCTCACAATGGCGTGGTGATTAACAGTAATTTACTCATTTTTCATATTTTGATTGGTGCTTTCTCACACCACGTGGCTAGGCATGATGACCTATGAATTTCTCCTTACCTCTGCACTCCTCCATCTTATATAAAATTTTACCGAGATTATAGACTAATCATAAGCATACACATGCTGGGTGGTTCTCACCAGGTGAAATAACTACAAAATATAAGGTTGTAACGCTTTTAGCATCTTCTTACTATTATGATATTACAGCCCGTAACTTTTTCCTTTTCAGTCATATGATTATTATATAAATCAAGTAACTTCATCTTGTAGTTAATAAAAAAATGGTGCAAATACAATGTTAGGAGAAACCATTCAGCTATCCAACATCATCATATGACGACGTGAGAAACACCAATGAAATTACTGCAAATCAACAAATGAACGCTAATTTTCCATTATGCTTCTTTTTTTGTATTGTGGGTATCTAAATTTAGCTCGCACGGTCATGCATACACGTATACAAGCAAATAAGATGGGTAAATGTAGAGGTGCAGACCTTTTTTGATCTGGTTTTTCTTTGCCTTAAAAACCGATCGACTTTTATATAGGGCCCCTAAAACTAGGTTTTTTGGATTGGTCTCAGTCGGATTTCCATATCTTTCAAGTTTCAACTCACTCCCCTAGGTGCATACTGGCCTCAAAGAAATTTGAATCTTAAATGAGAAGGATCCTTCACATTCTACTTATCATGAGTCCAACCCAAGGTCTTAATTATCCGATAAGCTAAGTAAAATAACATAATTGAATATTTCCCAATTCAGAATTATTTAAAATTTTCTCCACTGTGAAAGTATTTGTTAAAGGGAAATTGCCGACACGAATGATGAAGCTTTATTTATTCCTCAAGGCACTATCTGTGAAGAGCATTCATAGGACCCTTAAGTGCGAACTGCCTACATTTAATGTGCTTTGATTGTCCAAACATCATGAGTAAATATGTTGGCTGCTTAAATCTTGATACGTGTAAAATATTAAATCATGACATATGTAATCTAAAAATTTTACACGTATTAAAATTTTAAAAAATTTTACTTAACTAACCGGTTGTATATTACATACTTAATATTTATTCCAACTTTAATATCGCATAAATATTATCACATATTAATACTGTTACACAGAAGACTTGGTCGCACATAAATGAAAATCCATTTTTTTCTTAATCTTTTTTTCCCTAAATTGTGTTTATAGTGCAAGCTTATACTGCCATTAATAGTGGATATACATTAGCCAATGATCACTGAATTATGTCTTTTCAACACGTAAACGAAAATCCAAGTAGGAAGGACCCAGGCAATAAAAGTCACACTTTTTTTTTGCTGGATAATAAAAGTCACACTTGATTGTACTCAAGTATGCTAGCAAACTTTTTTACCAAAAAGAAAGTGGGAACTTAACCTTGACATTTGATTTTATTATTTTAGAAAAGAATATTTTGGATATTAAATATATATATAGATAATTATTTAAATATTTGATTATATTTTATATCACACAAATAACCGTTCAATAAAGGAGTTATTGATTAATTCCGTGAGTTTGGTAATCAGACTACTGAATATTTATTTATCTATCTTCCCATTGAGTTACGAATCATCATTATTCGACAGACCGGTTTACAATTATGGTTTGCCTCCAAGTTTACCGAGCTAATTAACGGGTGGCGGCAAAAAATATTTCTACTTATGCTGTATTGATATTCGAATGCTTCAAAGTGCACTTCTCTCAAAAAATTCATATACAGTCATCAACAGTACTATAGTCTCAGTGACTTCTACCAGCTTTAATTTAGGGTATAAAGCACCGTCCGATAATGCTCAATACGAACTATTTGTAAACTGAAATATATATAAGAAAAGAGCTTTCTGAATCATATTAGATGCCAAGGTGATCGAATTCAACCGGGTGTTATCTAGAACTTACCATTAATTAGCAGAGTGGTGA
>JAOYND010137029.1:0-19423 GCA_025802135.1 Lagerstroemia fauriei | reverse complement strand
CGACTAGAAGATACTCGGAAGACTTCCACGGACTCAGCGGATCAAGCCTACGAGCCCCGTTGGAGCCAGCCCTCGATTGAGAATACGCTACAAGCCGTCACCCAAGCCATAAGCCGGACCCAGTAGATCAAGTCAACAGGCCCCGCCGATTCCACCATCAGCTCTCGATTGAGACCAAGCCATAGAGGCTTCTCTCTCTCGAGACAACTACGGACTCGGCGGACCAAGCCATAGGCCCCCACCCATTCCACCATTAGCTCTCGACTGAGAGCAAGCCATAGAGGCTTCTCTCTCTCGAGACAGTATCGGACTCAGTGGATCAAGCCCACAGGCCCCGTCGATTCCACCACCAGCTCTCGACAGAGACCAAGCCATAAAGGCTTTTCTTTCTTGAGACAACTTTGGACTCGGTAGATCAAGCCATAGGCCTCGCCCATTCCACCACCAGCTCTCGACTGAGACCAAGCCATAGAGGCTTCTTTCTCTCAAGACAACTTCGGACTCGGTGGATCAAGCCATAGGCCCCGCCCATTCTACCATTAGCTCTCGACTGAGACCAAGCCATAGAGGCTTCCCTCTCTCGAGACAATATCGGACTCAGTGGATCAAGCCCACAGGCCCCACCGATTCCACCACCAGCTCTTGACTGAGACCAAGCCATAAAGGCTTCTCTCTCTCGAGACAACTTTGGACCCGACAGATCAAGCCATACGCCCCGCCCATTCCACCACTAGCTCTCGACTGAGACCAAGCCATAGAGGCTTCTCTCTCTCGAGACAACTTTGGACCCAGCGGATCAAGCTCACAGGCCCCGCCGTTTCCACTTCTAGCTCTCGATTGAGACTAAGCCATAGAGGCTCCTCTCTCTTGATACAATATCAGACTCGGCGGATCAAGCCCACGGGCCCCGTCAACTCCACCACCGCCTCTAGATCGAGAGCAAGCCATTGAGGCTTCTCTCTCGAGACAACATCGGACCTGGTGGATCAAGCCCACTGGCCCCGTCGACTCCACCACCAGCTCTCGACTGAGACCAAGCCATAGAGGCTTCTCTCTCGAGACAACATCGTACCCGATGGATCAAGCCCACGGCCCCATTGACTCCACCACCAGCTCTCGACCGAGACCAAGCCATAGAGGCTTCTCTATTGAGACAACATCGGACCCGGCGGATCAAGCCCATAGGCCTCGTCAATTCCACCACCAGCTCTCGACCGGGACCAAGTCATAGAGGCTTCTCTCTCGAGACAACATCGAACTCGACGGATCAAGCCCACAGGCCGGTCGATTCCACCACCAGCTCTCGACTGAGACCAAGCCATAGAGGTTTCTCTCTCGGGACAACATCGAACCAGGCGGATCAAGCCCACAGGCCCCGTCAACTGCACCACCAGCTCTCGACTAGGACCAAGCCATAGAGGCTTCTCTCTCGAGACAATATCGGACTCGGCAGATCAAGTCCACAAGCCTTGTCGACTCCACCACCAGCTCTCGATTGAGACCAAGCCATAGAGGCTTCTCTCTCGAGACAACATCGGACCAAGTGATCAAGCTACGACAGCCCTCGCTCGAGACCACAAGTCGGACTCAGCGGATCAAGCCCATAGGCCCCGGTGACTCCACAAGCATCGCTCATTCGAGATCAAGCCACACAAGCCCCTCGCTCGAGACCTCCGTGAACCCGTCGGATCAAGCCCAAAGGCCTCGGTGGATCCACAATCTTCCTCGACCGAGAACAAACTGTCGACCCTCGATCGAGACTCCAAGCACAAGAAATAGAATCAAAGGACTTTCCTTGCGCTTATTATTTGCCAGTTTCATTAGAGAATTGTATCCCCTTGAAAATCAATAAAATATAATTTGTTGTTCAATTTTCTTGTCTAGTGTTTTGTATAGACAAAATTTATTGCGCACAGCGTGCTCCTTGCACCAGCATGTTACGGAATCTTGCTGCCAGCTTGTCTATGTAGTAGCATGCTGCTAGCGCTAGCACGCTACGGCATCCCACCAAGAGGCTGCTCAAGCAATGATTGAGCATCTGACCGAGCACCTGATCAAACATAGCCAAGCCATCACTAGATCAATGATTGAGCAACAAGTGGACTGCCTAATCGAGCAACACCTTATCATGGACTCCAGCCGAGGATCGTGACACCCAGCGATCTTGATCGAGCATCCCGCTACGTGATCGATCCCGGATCGATCACCGTGATAATCACCCATCGCCACACTGCACCACACTCCTATCGTTGCGCACATGAGCATCCCAGCACGCTACCGTGGATGTGCGTCCACACCCTTAGTCTTGGCACCGAGGGAGGTCGCCAACCCATGCCCCCTAAAGAGCGTATTTTAAGTTCTCGCCATCCGTAGCCGATGATATTACTCCTAGGGAATTTTACACTAAATTCCCGCCGCTAGAAGGACTTAGCATCCCAGCAGGTATCCGCATTCGAGCATTAGGGGGCTAACAAACCACCCCACTAGAAGAAGCCGATGCCCTCGTCAGAACAGACCGAAGATACTCTTGAATTTTCTCCTTGAACTGCCATAGTGTAGCCTCTTTCTCCCAGCTTGCTTCTGACATAGGGCAGTCCTTCCATGAGACCAGATATTCAGTCCTCCGGTTCTTCTTGTTGTGACCTAACACTCGGCGATCCAGCACACAATCAACTTCCGTCTCCAATTCCTTCATCATCGTCAGGGGAGCGCGCTTTGGTTTTGCACATTCTAGATCATCATCCCCGTGATAGGGCTTCAAGAAGCTGGCCTGGAAGGTGGGATGGATTTTCATCCTCTCAGGTAGAGCCAACCCACAGGCAACCGCACTGATATGCTTCACAATCTCAAACGGTCCATCATATCTCTGGATCAGACCCTTATGCCATCTTTTACTCGTCACTTTCTTCCATATCTAGGGCGTGAGTTTCAACATCACTTTGTCCCCAACCTGAAACTCCAGTGGTCTTCGCCCCTTGTCCGTGTACTTTTTCATACGTCGGACTACTTTTGCAAGGCTGTCTTGGGCTTCCTCAAGCATTTCCTGCTTGTTCATTGCAAAGCGGTATGCTGCGGGACTTGTGCCTTCCCTCTTTTGCAGAGCTACCTCGCTAGTGGTCAGTGGTTGATAACCCATAGCGAGCTCATACGGGTTGAAACCAGTTGATGAGGAGTGATGCAGATTGTAGCAGAACTGCGCAGTGTCCAGCAAGTCAAGCCAGTTCCTTTGACTCGCCATCACATAGTGCCTGAGATACTCCTCCAACAACTGGTTCATCCTTTCCGTCTGCCCGTCTGTCTGCGGATGATTAGCTGTTGAGAATTTCAATTCCGTACCCATCAGACTAAAGAGACGGATCCAGAATCTCCCAATGAACCATGCATCTCTGTCACTGATAATGTCCATAGGGAGTCCAAACAGTTTCACTACGTTGTGGTAGAAATCATCTGACGCGATCTCCGCAGTGCAATTCTTTTGCACAAGTCTGAAGACTGCATACTTCGAAAACCTCTCAACCACAACCATAATAGCGTCAAATCCTTTAACATCCGAAAACCCGCTCACGAAATCCATTGAAATCGACACCCATGGTTTCTTTGGAATAGGCAGGGGCTGCAACAACCCTGCCTCAACACGTCGCTCCACTTTGTCTTGCTAGCAGACAAGACAAGTCTTGACAAAGCTCGATCTCCTCTTCCATCTTTGGCTAGTAGTATGCGCGTGACAGCAACACTAGCATCCTTTCCCGGCCTGGATGACCAACCCACTGCACGTCATGGTGCTCACGCAGTAGCTGCGATCGAAGTTCCCCTCCGTTGGGGACAAATACGCGATCACCCTTCGCGTATAGCAGACCATCCTCCAACCAGTACCGCCTAATGGTACCATCTTGCACTTGTGTCTCCAACTTCTGATACAGCCGATCCTCCTTCGCCTGATCCTTCAATTTGTTGGCAAAGTCGGATTCGATCTGGTGCAACGCCGCACAGTTTCTACTGCCTACTAAGTACATCCGCCACAAGGTTGTGACGGCTGGGTCTACGTTCCCACTTGAAATGGTACTCCGCCAGGAACTCCTGCCAACGAGCCTGTCTAGCAGACAGCTTCCTTTGCATCCTGAAGAATATGTTGGCAATATTGTCAGTTTTAAAAATGAACTAGGTTCCCAGTAAATATACCTGCCATACACGTAAGTAGTGCACCACTGCTAGCATTTCCTTCTCATGTGCCGAGTAGCGCTGGCTTCAGCTTCTAGCTCTCAAACGCTACCAAGTGCCCATCTTGCATGAGCACTCCTCCCACAGCACAGTCTAATGCATCAGTGTGGACTTCAAACAGTTTGTCGAAGTTCAGCAACTTAAGCACGGGCTCAACAGTGATCATGGACTTCAGCCCCTCAAAGGCTTCCTGACAGGGGCATCCCAAGTCCATGTGCGGTTCTTCTGCAGTAGGTCGATCAGCGGGGACACCTTCTTCAAGTATCCCTTTATAAACTTTCTATAGTAGTTCGCCAAGCCTAGGAAACTCCAAAGCTCATTGACCTTCGTAGGAGTTGGCCACTCCTCAATGGCTTGGACCTTCCGAGGATCCATCCACACAGTGCCGCCACTAACAATGTGCCCAAGGAATTTTATCTCCTTGACACATAATTCGCATTTCTCCCTCTTCACGAACATGGTGTGCTCCCTGAGACGTTGGAACACCACACGCAAATGTTGTATGTTGTCCTCAAAGGACCGACTATAAACAACAATGTCATCCAAATAAACCACTACGAATCTGTCCATCACATTATGGAATACATCATTCATGAGATTGCAGAAAGTAGCTGGAGCATTGGTGAAGCCAAATGGCATTACCAAGAATTCATAGGAACCATATCGTTTTACCATCATTGTTTTTGCCTCATCGCCGTCAGCAATGCGAACTTGCCAATAACCTGAATGTCAGTCTAGCTTCGTGAAGTACTCTACTCCAAAGAGACGGTCGAACAAATCTGTGATCAGGGGCACCAGATACTTGTTTTTTATTGTGACTTTGTTCAGCCCATGATAATCTACGCATAGTCATAGAGAACCGTCCTTATTTCCCTGAAACAACATAGGTGCACCATAAGGAGCTTTGGAGGGCTGAATCATCCCCGAGTCCAACAATTCTGTGAGGTGCTTTCGCAACTCCTCCAATTCTTTAGGCGACATACGGTAGGGAGCGCGAGCAGGAGGCTTTGTGCCCGATATCAGTTCGATCTTATGATTCATCACTCGCCTTGGTGGTAAGCCCTATGGCAACTTCTCAGGCATTGCATCCTTGAACTTGCTCAAGAACGCATCCACCTGCTTCGGAACCACAGTATCTACACGTTCCTCTTGTTCCGCCGCGTATATTGCTGCCAGAAAGGTTGGTTGACCCTTCTTCCAACCCTTGGCTAACTATATAGCCGAGACATTCTCGACAGGAATCTTCTCTGACTAGTTCAAGTCCTTGAACACTTGCATAAAACAAAGTTTCCTTGGATCTACGATCATCAAACCAGACAAGGTCGGGTGAATTGCAACGTTAGCATGCTCAAAGAAATCATTACCCATTATCACGTCAAAGTCATCCATGGGAATGACCATGACATCGATGTTTCCCATCCACTCTCCAATCCGAACCCGCACGTCCTTTGCCTAGGACTGGTCTACTCTGGGAGTTTACTGCCTTAATGCGGTGATTCTACTTCTTCAAGCACAATCCCAAAGTATTCATAACTCGATCAGACACAAAGTTGTGTGTGGCGCCAGTGTCTACCATTGCCACAATCTCCCTGGAGTTCAGTTCCATCGGGACATAGGTTAGTCCTCTTCCAGAGCGTGTCTTCTTCCCAGCATGGACAATGCCGAGAATCTGCAAAGGGGCCACCTTGGTTCTGCTTCCCCCATCGTCAGAGTTATCTGACTAATTCACCAATGTCGAGAGTTTTTCCTTCTTCGGGCAGTCCTGAGCATAGTGGGGACCGTTGCAGATAAAGCAGCCAGGGTGTTTCTTCGGATCTTTCCATTTCGTATTCGAACTGGAGGCTTTATCCTTGCCCTTCTTCGACTGCTTCTTTCGCTTATCGGATTTGCCCGCAGTCTTCCGACTCTTGAGGCTTTGTCCTTTGATTTGCCATCTTTCTTGGATTTTCCATAGCAGTGCGTCCGCCTTTGCCATGGAGGTAGGGAGATCCTGCACTCCCTGCCTCCGAAGTTACAACTGAGCCCAAGACTTCAAACCCCGCATGAAGTTAAACAGCTTGTCCACTTTGGACATCCCTGTTACATCCAACAGCAAAGAGCTAAACTCTTTAACATAGTCTCGAATCGAACCTGTCTGCTTGAGGTTGCATAGTGTCGCATGAGCAACCCACGAGGAGTTTGTGGGGAGGAACTGCTCCTTCAATTCCTTCTTCAGAGATGACCAATCTCTGAGTTGTGGTCGCTCGCCAGATTCCACATCCTACTCCCGGGTTTGCCACCATAACTTTGCATCCCCGACAGGTACATCATTGTCATCGAGACTCGTTTGCCTTTGGGAATACGAGCAGCATCAAAGTAGTGCTCAATGTCCCATACGAAGTTCTCAAGATCTTTGGAACTCCTAGTGCCATTGAAAGCTTTAGGTTCTGGCACCCTGACATTAGTCAGGGATCCCTCAGACTCTGCCACACCACCGGCGAGTACCTGTCGCAAGAGGGCTACGTCCTCCTTCATTTGAGCAACTTCAGGTAGCGGCAATACTAGCACGTCTGCCACCTTTCCATCCACCAAACCCAGATCACCGAGGGCCACTTCGAGAGTCGAGACTCGTTCCTTTAGCGCATCCATGCGCGGCATCAATCAGCAATGCCTGTATTCGTTATAGAATCCTTGAAACTACTCTGAAGCTCTGATACCAACTGTCACAGGGCCGAAAGTCACACTGAATTTTTCGCTCTATGATGGTGCTAAACGACCACAAATGCCCTTAGCCAACTGAACCAACACACAAGTGAGATTGATCAATCGAGGTTAAGTAACAATAAACATAAATGAGCAACAGAAAGTAAGGGAAATCATAACTCTTCAATTCACAAAATTAGTAACACGAGCTTGAAACAAAACCCTTACAATCACAAGCTGGATTCCAGTGATACAAGAGCACCCAATCTGAACTAGAGAATATTGACTCTGTTCGCTCACTCACTCTCTGAGTGTTTGTCTGTTCTACAATGGCAGAATATAGACTTACATGCAGGGACCCGAAAATGACAACCAATCAGAATACAATGCAACTGCTAAGTAACTGCTCACTGATTGGAAAATTGCCTAGTCAAAGCAGCTCCGGTCAACGGGTCAACCGCCACCCCATGGTCCGCACCTTGAGGTTCAATCCGGTCCACCTGAGTGCCACCCACACTCCGTTATGTCACATGCACGGAGCATGTGCCCATGGTTCAACCATTGTCACAAGGTATGCTGCTAGCACATGGCCACGTAGCTAGCGTCGTGTTGCCCACTGCCATCAGGTATTATCGTGATCCTTGTGCTAGCATGCCACGATATAACGCTATCCGCTTGCCTGCATAGTAGCGTGCTCCTTGCGCTGGCACGCTACGGTTTCCTGCTACCAGCTTGTCCGCATAGTAGCGTGCTATTAGCGCTAGCACACTACTATATCCTACCGAGAGGCTGCTTGAGCAATGATCGAGCACCTGATCTAACATAGCCAAGCCATCACATGATCAATGATCGAGCAACAAGTAGAGTACTTGATCGAGCAACACCGTATCATGGACTCCAGCCGAGGATCGTGACACCCAGCGATCCTGATCGAGCATCTCAATACGTGATCGATCCCGAATCGATGACCGTGACGATCACCCATCGCCACACGGTACCACACTCGTGCCGTTGCGCACACGAGCATCCTAGCACACTATCGTGGATGTGCATTCACACCCTTAGTCTTGGTATCGAGGGAGGTCGCCAACCCATACCCCCCTAAAGAGCTTATTTTAAGTTCTTGCCATTCATAGAAGGTGATATTGCTCCTAGGGAATTTTACACCGAATTCCTACTGCTAGAATCCATAGCGCAACCACACAGCTGAACCACGCTTCCCTCCATCACACGAGCATGGCTGGTATGCCATTGAAGGACTTAGCATCCCAGCCGCTATCCACATCCGAGCATTAGGGGGCTAACCAAAGGCCTCCTCCGCTTGAACCCCCAATTGATGAGAAAGTGTTCCTTGTAATGAACATACCATGTGACAGTGTTTATATAGTATCACAAGCCAATAAGATACAATCATTTTAAGATATTTTTAAATAAAATCCTAAAAACAACCCTAGAAATAAGTGAATCATATTTTCTTGTGAAACCACGTTACATTAGCACTGTCATGTGGTAAAATCCATTACATACATGACATTTTCTTAATTGACAAAGGGATCAAGTATTGGTTATAAGAATTTTTCTTGATAATAGGCTAGCATATTTACCACTATCATCTGATCTGATTATCTTTACTAGAATGCTTTAACAGCCTCACACGGTTACAAAATTTGTAAACTCCTAACTTTCTCTTGGTACTGTATACTCATGAATCTAGCTACATAAGTGTGCTGGATGATGGTGTTGTATCTTAACTTCTCCATGACTGCTTTTATCAGCTCATCTCAATTAGAATTGATGTTAAGTTCAGCATATGATACTTGGTCGAGGCGGTACCTTCAAAGTTTACAGGAACAATACGGTGATGGCTTCAGAATTCAGATTACAAAACTAAAAGGATACATTTGGTGTAGAAGAGAAATTGAATATAATGAGTTTTATAGTATTAAACGTATAAAACATAGAGATAATTAGCAGTTTTTTATATATTTGTTTAAAACAATGAGGGAATGATCACCAAACGTGGTAACCTGTCTAAAGCTCACTCCCACGTAATTTGGTGAAACTAAGGTCACAGGTTCGAATCTCGTTCTGTGCAGTATTACTAGCAATGATTCTTGAGTATGTGTCTTGGCATACACAAGCTTTTTACACTGTACTAGACCTTTGGTGGCGCTACATTGACGGGGTCAGTGTTAGTAGTGGTTGTTCAGTTCATCTGATATATTTGTTATTGAACACGAAAGCCAGAATATTATGCAGTGGGGATGGTGGATAGCTGCTACTACTATCCTCCTTTTTAATCATAAAAAGCAATGAAGAAACGTAATTATGAGGCGATGAAATGAGCATTTCCCAACTTTCAAAGAATCTTCATTCCACTAAGATAAGAAGTAAATACGTCCTATTGAAATGCACATAGGGACTCTTAAAAATGTAGTTAAGCAAAATATATGAAATGGAAGACTAAAATATTCTTTCCATTCCATTCCTTTCAATTCAAAGTATATCAAACATGACTAGAAAAGATGCTGAAGTTAGCAACATGGTCTATGGATCTCTTAATGTCTTTGAACTTCCTAAAATATGTAGATTTTGAATTGGTCGACGGACACGTCGCCTTGAAAAGCATAAGTGTTGAATATAATAGAGGTGCCACGTCAACATTACTAGGTTGTGTTACAAGTTAATAAGAGTTAATTACATCAATAATTTTGTGAAAGAGAATTCAGGGTGCAAAAGATATATTCAAATCCCATTTTTACATTAAAAATTCTTCAATAAAAACTAAAATTCTTAAATAAAAATAAAGAAAAGATATCAAGTCTTATATATTTTCAATTCTTACAAGTGAGTTTTACATGGTTCAAAGTGAAAAAATCAAGTCCATTATATTGCCCCATTACAACATTGAGTCTCCATCGTAACCTTTTGTTACTTCTTAACAGATGTGGACATGGCATTGTGAAACTAGTCAAACATCTCGCTTTCTAATACTGACATGAACATATTTTAATCTTACACATATAAAGGGGTTAGACATATTAATTTTTTATTTTGAAGTTGATGCAATTAATCTTTCACCCCTCACAATTCATCAAAATTTTTAAATTATACCATTGAAACTCCTCATTTACAAAATCCGAAGAACAACATTCATCAACAAATAATACCTGAAAAAATACTAGAATGTCCGAGACTTATTAATTGAGTTAAATCTTTCTTCTTTGCCTTCATCCATTGTCCATTAGACCGAGTCTTGAAATTCCTCTTTTTTTTTTTTTAATTTTCAGTGGTTAATCTTGTAACAGAAACAAACTTAACACTTCCAAGGGTAAGATTGGGTAAGAGAGAGTGAGAGAAGGGACAAGATTTGGTCGTAATGTTGTCTCTTCCTATGCTTTTTCTTCGACTAAGATATGTCTCTTCTTTTGCTATTTCTTCTTGTCCATATGCAATTGATTTGATAGTTACCATAGATTTGAAGCCCAAGATTTGTTGTGTGTTGTTGTAGGAAATTCGTTCGAGATGTGAGAAATTACTAAAATAAAATACAAGAAAACCATTACAACAAATAAAATGCTCAAAGTACGACAATCAAAATTGAATTGATAGAAAACATTGAAGTCAGAAAATGAAATTGATTTCAAGAAGATTAGAAAACTTCGAAAATGGAATTGTGGGAAAACATTTTCAGGAAACTCTCTTGAGGATAGATATTGCAGCGCGATTTCAATGAAAAAATCCAACCTCTAAATACAATGCTCACGAGGAGAATCATGGCTACAAACATGAAACTCTCTCATTAGAACCTCAAACCGAGAAAATGAAACCAAATAATACAAATATAATAAAAGAATATAGAAGAAAGAAATTGAAAGTATGTACATATCTCAATCTTGATATCATCTCCTTTTGCACAATAACATATATAGATGTTAACGAATCACAATTAAATAGACACAACTATTAAAAAATTCACGATTGAAGGATCGTGTCTTATTAATTCAATTTTGATTTTCCCTCCTCGCTAGTTTCTCAAATGATGTTTCCATCGTGGTATTTGACTGTTGTCAATTTCTCTTATTGTTATTGTTGTTGTTATACAATAATCCCCACTTATTTATTAATAATGTTTCGCTCATCAATAATTATTTCATTGGTTTGCTTTCATAGTTGTATGTTGTGAAAATTCAGGATTTCGAGAATTAGGAGTTTCATGGTATGATTTTAAAACTTTAATAAATAGCGAGTTATAAAAAAGAGATTGTACTGATTTGTGAATAAACATTTATATTTTTTATTCTTTTGTACACGTTATATTAAAAATATTGACAACAATGTTAAGAAAACGACGTAACAAACTAGTTCAACGGAATCATGTTCACGTTAGCTTAACAGTAATATAAGATTATAGCGGAGACTCAATGTTGTTATAACGGGCAACATGCAAGATTTGATTTTCTACTCTGAAATATGTTGAACTCACTTGCAAGAAGTGAAAAAGATATTGGCCTCATGCTGTCTTTTTCTCAATAAAAACTAAAGAGCCTGGGAAGTCTAAAAAATCGATGGAGTCTATCCCAACATCAATTGATGAGAAGGCAAGAAGGATACTAAACGTTGTTGAACATGGTTTTGTCCTTTGAAAGAATAGTTTGCATTTACATTTTACATTCAAAATTTCCTTTTATGGAAATCTAATATGGTTAGTTCTTCATGGCTTATGATATAACCGAGCAGCCTTCCTAGGACCCAACTTCTGGATTCCACATTCACTTAGCCTTTTAAAACTCTTGAACCTGTTGGACTAGCAATTTCTTGCCTGAATCAATAACCAAACCCTAAATCCCCAAAATTTTGGCCAAAATCTCCCACTCTCACGCTCCAAGATCGACTAACGAAGATACCAGAACAAACACATCACTTTGAGATTTCGCTAGCGGAGATGTTCAAGAACTAGCTGGCAATGATAAAGAACGTGGCCATGGTAGATATAAAACAAAGCAATTGAGCAATTGTAGAATCCTTGTCCCTTACTCTTGTCCTAAACCTAATGGTTTTAGAACTCCCCACTGAAGATCACCGTCTTATAGCTCTCGAAGGCCTAGAATCCAAGAAAAGGGCTATTGATAAGCCAAAAAGATAAATGAACAATGTACTGCTATACTCATTTTAGGTCAAATCGGATCTGAAGAGAGTAACCCAAGGTGGAGCATGGATAGCCCGTGAATCACCTATGATGATCAAAAGGTGAGACAGTTCCCTTCTTTTGGCAAGTGTCAAGTTTGATTATGTCTACTTCTAGATCTAGCCTTACAGACTACCGCCGAGGTAGTCGTGTGAAGAAAAACATTCACTGAGGCACGTCAAAAGCTGGAGAATGTTATGGATCAGAGAAAATGAGCAAGAGAGAAGAAGGAGAGGAGAGATGGCAACAAAGCTCACGTTGAGAAAAAAGTGGAGAGGGAAAAGGGAAGAAGACTTTTTATTCTGGTATCTACACCCATTAACAACGTCTCTGTATACTATATGCCTAAAAATTACTAGTCACAACCTATTTCATCATATTTCTCAATTCACTTCTCAACATCTAAATTCTCCTAACACGACTTGAAATTTTTTTTATTTAATTTGAAAGTGACCATCAAAATATAACAGCTGCCCCTCCTTTTCAAAGATCCTTGTCCTCAAGTTTCACTTCTGAAAATCTGAGCTTGAGGTTGAAGAGATATTCCCATGATGCATTTGCTGGAGAAGAGTTGGACAAATGAACCTAAGTCATTCCTTCATTCGAATTTGGGCCTTTAGCAGCAGCTGCCTAAGCTGTCATAGGGTGGACTTCCTGTCATTCATCTCCCTGTCCACAACCTCTAAAGCTGAGTTGCCTGGAATGCATTGGATGTGGATGAGAAGTTTCAAGTCGTCCAGGGCATCAAATGGTGTCCTCTCGATTACAGTGTTAAAATTGGTGGTGTACCACTATTAAGCAAGACTCAGCCACTTGTTCCATTTGGTTAGGTGGATGTTGCACATAGATTGTAGATACTCCTCAAGGAATTTAGTTGCAACTTTTATCAGTCCATCACTTTGCGGATGATTGGCTATGCAAAGGTCCAAAGAAGCTCTTTGAGCTTGGCATAGTTCATGCTTGAATGAATTTGAAAAGAAGAATTCAGTCACACACGATTGACTTTGGCATCCCATATAAGTTGTAGACATTGCCAAGAAAGAGTTAGGCTATCTCAGGAGCGGCATTGTTAGACATGACACGGATTATAGTTTGAGTACATATTCTAACCTGACATGCACGTTATTCTTTTGAGTTTAGGCCAATTAAGTAGAAAAGTCGACATAATTGTATTAGGATCGTGATTGTGAGTTTTTTGCATATTTGAATATTACAATACTTCTATTTGATGCTTCATTGGTGCAGGAGAAGTTCAAGGATCGAATCATGACAAAGGAAAATTAAAGGAAAGCATGGAGATGCATATGAAGGAGCTGTGATGTAACAATTGCACGAAAGGAGTGGTCGTGTTGGTTTGGTTTGCGAAATCTCCTCAACCCGAATTTGTCTTAGAAGATTCTTTGCACATTCCAAGGTGTGAAACCCAATATTTGAGAACTGGAAATATGAAGATTTACTACATATTAATAAATATGGGTAAGGATAGAGTAGGGTTGTGTCTTGAAAGGAAGCACGCTCTTATTGCATGAAGAGATGGGTAAGGAAAAATTAGTAATCTAAGGATAATAACATTACATCAACTGTTAGTGTAAGGATAGATCGCCTTAGGTATAGAACTAGATGAAGTTGTGAAGCTAAGAAGTCCTGATTGATTGATTTCTTGAACTAATTGTTTTCATGTTCTTTATTTTCTTTAATTACTTTATCACTGTCTAAATTTGAATTGGTTTGCTCATAATTACTATTATAAGTTTAGTACTTAGTGAAATTGATTTTTTTGAGTCTATGTGGGAATGATCTTATGATAGCCTGCTATAATATGTCTAGGTTGGATTTAATAGGGTACATTGCTCATCTTATAATTTGAATTAGATGTAACTACTCTTTTGCACATCAATTGTTTAGATTAGGTTAAGACACATCTTAATATTACAACATGTTTTATTTTAAGCTGGACCACAAATCCGAAATCAATGTAATTATATTATTGAACTAGGCTTAGAATTTGGTAAAGATTATGTAAAATGCCTAAAGGGCTATGATCTATTTGGGTTGGACTATGAAGTCTGATATAATTAGTTGAACTTAAGCCCAAATCAAGGCCCATTTTCAGCCTAACTCCACGTCGGACGGATTTTTAAAATAGATAAGGATAAATTTAGGGAAATGGCAAAAAGTATTAGGGAGAAAGAATTAGCTAAAAGGTAAAAGGATTAGTGTAAGGGTGTATTGACACTTGTCCTACAATTCGGCCAACTATACCTCTTCCAAGGAGAAATATAACTCCTCTCCATTCACCATTTTCAGCCATGGAAGCAAGAATAATATATATATATATATAGAGAGAGAGAGAGAGAGAGAGCTGGAGATTGAAGGAGAAATTGTAAATGCTTTGATTAGGTAAGTTGATTTTCCATAGTTTAGACATCAATATTCATTAGCTTTGATGTTGGCTAAGTCTATTCTTAACTTAATTAGGTTGGAGTTAGTGTATATAAGTTAGTAAAGAAGTTTAATATGCTGAATGATATTGAGGTTTCATTCTTAGTTCAAGGTTTAATGGTCTTGTGGCATTGTATTTGAACTCATTTTTATCATAATTAGCTTGATGTGTTGGATGTTTTGATGTGTATAGTTGAATTAAACGATCAGTGATATTTCTTAATATATCATATTTAAGTTACTGCGATTAGAGTTTAATGAGCATAATTAAGTTTAATTAAGCATGATTAGCATGATATTACAGGCTGCATTGCTGTGTTACTAGTTTAATGAGTGTAATTAGATAGCACTAACCTCGATTAGTAATATTTGATTATCACATTGAGTGATTTTATGAGATTGCTTAGATAGTCCTAAGCTGGATTAGCATGATAATACAAGTTTAATTATTCTTAAGTAGTGTAATTAAGTTCTATCAACTTGGTTAAGATGATGATCCATTTTGGATGGCTATTCTGAATGTGGCATATTGCTGATATTTCAATGATCCCTATGAGAGTGAGATATGTTTAATTGACATGAATACGCAATATGAATATGCCACATGATATGCAACATAAGTGTCTAAGTGATTGAAGCATGCATGCATATGCATATCCTGCAAGGGATAAATGATACGAATGTCCCTCAAGAGGGATGTCCTAGAAGGTATAAATGACCACAAATCAGTTGGTATATATTATACGAATGATGACATGAATTGTTCCCGTAAGGAAAATGATGATACAAAATGTTCCCAGAATGGATGAAAGGACCAGTGATCAGTTGGTAATGTTATATGGTTGCCCAGAATGGTCCACTGGCCAGTTGGTAATGTGCACGCATTCATGAGGCTATTAGGCTATTAGATAGTTGTTGAGTACTGCACTCACTCATGATTTCTTTGGATCATATGATATTCCTTATTGAAGTGATAATGTTACTTGTGTAAATCCATATGGTGCTTACATATATGCATGAATATGTTTGATCATTTGATGTTGCTTCCATTATGAATTGAAAAGGTAAGTTGAATTGCTTTCATTTTAGTCGGTGAATGTTAATATTTGAACTATAGATTGTCAACTTACTGAGCAATATAAGCTCACCCCTTTATTTTAACATTTCAAAGCAATAGAGTTGGAGCTCGAGGCTAAGAATCGTGGATAGCCCTAGAAGTGTTTTTTGAAGTGGTTCTTTTGGATAAAAAGTACATGTTGATCAACATCTCTTGTGGTTATTTTTGATAAAGTACTGCAAGTGTCTCACTATGTAAATTGTTATGTAAGACATGAGTATGGACTTAATTTCAAGTCTTGCACATGTGTAAGTGCAAGCAAAAGAGTTGAAATGATAATTAAGTTTCTAATGATATAGTTTACTCTGAATGATCAAATGTAAATTGTTTTAATCATGTATTAGTGAATGAGAAGCGATTTGATGCATTGTGGTGTTCTAAAGAGTTACATGCTTTCGCAATATTATTTGATTGACCATAAGTAGTCATGGCCATGAATTAAGCCAAGGCTTGATTCGGGTCGTGATAGATCTCTTACACATCATTATATTGCTTTTGATACATATACTTGTGTGCCCCATTTCAGATTTATTGCTATAAGTTTTTTGTGCCAATGTCGAGGACTCTTAGTCAATTCTTTGCTGACACTTTATGAAATAGTAATTCTTCGATATCTACTTTTTCTTCTTTTCCTTTTAGGTTAGATCCATCATGTCTAACTCAAAGTAACAACTCTAACTTGTTCAAATTTAACTCTAAGATTGAGCATTCATTCAATTAAAGGGTTAGAGAGCAAAGACGACTTCAACAACTTCAATATCAATTCATGGAAAATGTGTGAGGAGGCAATCAAATTGATAATCAATGGGATTTGAGTGCAGACTTAGCGATTCAACAACAAAATCCACCATCGACGACAATAAGAGACTACAGGCAACATTGGTTTGAGAATAGATCAAGTATCGCCAAACTGCAAAGTGTAAGCTCACACTTTCAAAATTAAGCCGACTACGATTCAGATGCAATAGACAACTATTACTCGAGGGATGCACCGAATGACGATACCCATGCCAATCGATGAACTTCCATGTTATTTGTGACATTTCCGCTTCAAGGGCTGGGTGTCCATTGACTACATCTGAATATCCCTTTTTCCGTTTTCTCTGAGTGACAAAGTGATGCGAACCTCGCCAAGGACGTGATGAAACTCAATATCAAGTATGATAAAAACCTCACCAACATGTGACGAAACCCATATGCGACTAAGGTCTTCAGGGAATGAGTCATTGTCAAGGTCGAATGGTGGAAGCGTGACCCATTACCTATATAGAGATAATGTTAGATATGTCTTGAATTTTTTATAGTGTAACCCGATGTAAAACCCGAACCAGATTAAAATTTTGTGCAACCCGAATTGTGGATACTTACGCAAATCTGTGGCGGAAGCGAAGGGATTGGGCCGCTATTGAGGGTGAGTGGTTGGGTCTCTTGAATATTAGTAGGTATTTTTTGGAGAGCTACATCTTGGTCCAACTACATTTTTAACATTGCTACAGATATGTCAAAGCAGGCGATAAAACCATTAAGTATTCAGCTAGTTTAGCTAGCTAGGCCTACTGCAGTGGAGTTTGAAGTTTCCGACTAGTAGACCATTCAATCTTTGGTGATCAGTTTATAGAGTAAAAGATCTATCCATTAAGTCGTGATGAAACTCCCATCGCGAAGATAAATGTCAACAATCACTACAAGAAAATTGCCAAATACCGACGGATCAACAGACGGATAAAATCCATTGGAAATACCGACGGATATTACTGACTGAATACAATCCGTAGGAATTTTCGACGGATAATCCATTGCGAATGTCTACGAAGTTTACCGATGGACTAATCCGTAGGTAAATCCGTCGTTATATCATGGCAGGAAGCGCACCGGATCATTCCGTCGGTAACTCCGTAGGCAATTCCTGATGGATTGTAGTCCGTCGGTAAATTCGTCTGTATGTCATGGCATGAAAGAAGCGGGAGATTTACCGACGAATTAGCTGACGAACTAATCGGTCGGTGAATCATGGAGAATGTCATTGCATGTTTTATTGACAGATTTACCGACGGACGAATCCGTTGGTTAATCATGGAGAAGGCAATCGCATATTTTACCGACGGATATTCCGTCGGTATTTGAATTTCATTGGCGGGATTTTTCCCGCTCTTTGTCGATGGAGCCAATTTTTCGATGGATTACCAATGGATATTCCATCGGTAATCCGTCGAAAATATGCTTATATATATCCTGAACCCGGCCTCTCCCCTGCCATTTCCTTCGGCGATTTCTCTCCCGAGACTTGGATGTCACGCCACGACCCACCAAGTCCAAGCCCCGATGGCTGAGCTATGAGCCCTGACCCTCGACGCCCGAGCCCAACCACCGAGCGAGCACGCCACGAGCTACCCAAGCCCCGGCCCTGGCCCCGAGCTCCACCAAGCACCAGCCATGGCCCCCAACGAGCCCCGACCTCCAGAGAGCTTGACCAACAGCCCCGGCCTCGGAGCCCCACCAACGAGTCCCACCGAGCCACGGCCATCTCCGCCGAACCTCCGATCGTCACCCCAAGCTCGGGCCAAACCCATCAAGCGCCAACCCGAGCCCCCACCAAGCGCCACCGCAGGCCCCGGGCATACCCACCAAGGCCACCCCGAGCCACTGACCGCCACTTCCGGTCATTCGAGCCCCAGCTCCGCCGCCCATGGCCACCATGAAATTTTATTTGTATTTTTCATTTTTCAGGTAAATATTGTAAATATTTCTAATTAATAAAATTTACTTTATTGATTGGCTCAATATTTTTTAGTAATGAAATTTTATTAATTCAATTGAATGATAAATTTAACATATAAATAGTTATAAAATAAAATATATCAGTATTTGTGAAAATTTCATGAATTTTCTGACGGATTATCCGTCGGTAATTATCGAATATATCATCAGTGGATCGTTCTTTCTGACGGATTACCGACGGATACCTTCGTCAGTATTAGCAGTTTTCTTGTAGTGAATTCCCTCTCACATGCTAAAAGTGATTGATGCTAAGGGGTGAGGGCTTTGTCATAAAAGCAACAGGATATCATTTTTGCATTATAACAGATTCTAGACCATCGCCGAGGCGCTACTTTCCACAATGAATCTCCTATTAGAATCAGGAAGTGCCAGGACAAGTGGTATCAGCACTGTTGTCTTATGTGGTTGTCTTGTTTAGCCATGACACAAACAATATATTACCTGATCTATAGAATGCACTCTCAGATTGGAATTTTTGATGGTGTCTGAATCTGGATAGGGTTGTTCCACTTCTATGTTAAAACTGTTTGGCTTTAACCTATTTTCTCTTCCTGCGACCATATGAAAGAGTTGCTCAGGCTAAACAGGGTTGTTTCATTTTTGCTCAATCTTATTTATTCATTTGTTCATCTCACCTCGTTCTACTCTGTTCATTCATGTTGAATTCATTGTCCGAGCTTCCCTTGATGTTTTACAAATCTCAATGTGATTATTCTTTCCTCAAATATATTTTTTTATAGATAAGCACCAGTAGACCGGATCTCCAGGTAGATTATCGAGTTATCATATGCTACTGGTTAACACGATTTATGAGAATTGATCGAAAGTTGACTTTCTACTGATTATAGGGATTTACCCATTCGTTCTTGGATTAAAAAAAATCATACTAATCAAATAAGACAGAGTTAAAGAGCTAACAATAAAATTGTGTGAATTGGTGAGCTTGTGCCTTGGAGTGTGAAATAGGCCACCTTTTGTAGCAACTATGGCTTTACTTC
>JAOYND010136814.1:0-10122 GCA_025802135.1 Lagerstroemia fauriei | reverse complement strand
CTTCCTAGGCCACGCGAAAAAGTTTGTGCTAAAAGTGAGAATTTGGTCAAAGTACAGGCACAATTAGGTTATTTGCCCTTTTTATTTAGGACCCAAAAATCGGTTTTCCTGTATTGGCCTTGGTCAGTTTCTCGATATTTTAACTTAACCACCAGCAAGATGGATTTCAAAAATTTATTGAAGGGGGCAAAATACAAAGGAGAGTTCAAGATATATAAAATCGATACAAAATATTAAGGTTGCGGACTTAATGATCGATATGCCCCTTCAATCGAGAAGTTCTTAGGTAATCATATCTCACCACGTGGCGTGAAGAAACACCAATCAGAATGTAACAAACGAGCAAATTAGTGTTAATCATCCGAGCAGTTACCATTATTATTACTACTAATCAAAGTAATTTAATTGGTTATTCATCACCACGTCATTATGAAGTATGATGATCTAAGATTTTTCACTTAAATCTATGCATGTCTAGGTGCACAGCAAATCTATATCTATACTTCAATACTATATATTAAAATAGAGTTCTAACAACCATCTAAGAGAGAGCATGATGAATTCCTTACTTTCGACCCTCAAGGAAGAGTAAGATGAAATCTCTACTTTCAAACCATCTTCCTCCTCAATTTTTTTTTATTTCTAATATTTCTCATAAACTTTAATACTTCTTTAGTTACATTCTTTTTATTATTTACCCATTTCTTACATCTTTTTCTAGATGAATATTCTATGATCAAAAAATTTTTATATATGAGAGATGAAATGAGAGTATAAAACTGGAAAATATTGTCTATTTATAAAATATCTTTTACACTAAATTTTTCAATATTTTTATTATTTTTATATAAGATGATACAACATAACAATATTATAAAATAAGAACAATAATTTGGCGATTTTGCATATTGTCACTCATAATGTTTCTTTGGTTGGACATATTACTATAATTTTGATAAATACATAACTATTTAATTCCGATCCATTTCTTGCTCCATAGGGCGAGTACAAAAAGTGTGGTACCCGCATATACGTTTATCTTTCGTCAAGATTTACATAATTTGAGTTAAAAAGTAATATATCATATTTCATTCAAAAATGGTTGGATGATTAATTATGAATGAATAAAATTATGTATCTTAAATTTAACTTGGTCTTTGCATTTCTCTTAATAATTTTTTATACACATCTCACCTCTTTAACCTTTTTCCCACAACAATATGTTGACTGAATAAAAATATATTAACACAGGGTTACAACCCCTTATCAGCCTCCACGTGCTCGTGAAATTTTTCTTTTTCTTTTTTTTTAAAAAATTTTTTTTGTGAGTTGGGGCCATACAACCTTCTACGTCATCGCTTTTGCTTCCTGTGAAATTTTATTTTATATTTTTTTTAAAAAAAATTGTGCAATGAGATCCACACAACCCTTCACTTCATCTTCATTCCTTTTTGTCTTTCATTTTCTTTATTTTTCCTTTTGTTTTTATTTTTTTTGTGTTTTTTTAGTTCGATGTACAGTAAATCTGACCTTACTTTAGACGATTTTACAATCTTTATATTCACGACGTCACGTGTAGTTATGCTAGAAGTATCTCTGCTATTCATATTATTGTATGCTCTTTTCAACATCATTTTATTTTAAGAAATTATAAATATTTGCATGCTTAATAATTTATACCACCGTTGCGAAGCACGGGTTTTACACTAGATATCTAAAACTCATTAATACAACTGATGATTGATATGCAAAATGGGAAATTGCTCTACGCCATGATTCCCTATCAATAAGAAATAGATTACAAAATCGGAAAACAAATGTAAAGTAGCAAAAGTGTCATCCACACGCATCTCCGATTATCAAATTGCTACACACCTTTCTACCCTTTCAAGGCAATCGGAAATCTTAGGGTGAGGTCCTGAATCTCATCTTTAGCCCACGCTCCTTGGCAACCTCTTGATATCTCAGATCCAATCAAAACGGATAGAACTGCAAGGAGGGAGGGGAAGAGAGAGACGGGAGAAAGATCAGTTGACAGAGATTGACGAATGACAAGACTTACGTTGATGACAGAGATGAGACTAGAAAGGACGGCGGCTGGCTTAGTATAAAAGAAGAGAGAGTAGGGATTTTGGGTAGGGTATTATTTTAAGGATGATAATTATGGAGATAATGAATTCTTAGCTGAACATGTCGGCCGAGTATTTTGGATTGTTTAAAATATTAATAATGTTTGTTGAATTATATGTTGTAAGCAGACTATTGGTGAGATTGACGACTGGATCGAGAGGAGACTGTCAGAAATGGACTTGCATGGAGAGTTGCTTAGGGGAGGGTTTGATCTGGTGAGATTGTCCATCAGTTGGAAACTAAGAAATTTTAGATTTGATTCTTATTAATAAAACTTCTTATATCTTTTTATTCTCCCCTAGACTCGTGGGACTTGGAAAAGAAATTGCTCCATTGCGAGTCAATTTACAATTTTGGATTTTTCCAGTTCAAGTATGTCGATTTATTGAATATTAAAAAAAAGGGAATACGGTATTTGAAATTAAAATTTTTTATGAGATAATCATATTGCTTTATCAGATTAAGAAGAGGAAGTGCATATTATTCTACTTAGGATATATATATATGTATATATACACTTATTTATTTTTTAGTCATTTTCATCTCGGTTAAACATTCAATGTAGATTATGTATTTTTTTTTTTGATCAGTAATGCAGATTATGTATTAAAAATACATAACTTGGCATTCAATTTTATGTTATTTTTTTTATTCAAGATTGCAAATCAATTAAAAGATTCAGTGGTTTCTATCAAATCAAGATACGAGTAAGGTCTGCAGGTAAAAAGTAAAATTCTATTGGTTGTTTTTTTTCATAAAATTCAAATAAGAGACTTTATTGAAAGAAATAATACATTGAATTAACTTAGTAAGCTATTAATTCAATTACTACGTAGGGAACCTCATGGTTTCAGCAGTCATGATATAAACCAGACGTTAATTGTGTTACACACGAATTTTGTTAATAAAACTGATGAATACATAATAAATGATTACATAAATTTTAATTGCAATTAATTTTAAAGCATGTAAATTTTTCAGTAAATGAAACATGAAGATATAAGTAATAAATTTACTAAAAATGAAGTGATAATGAAACGGGTAGAGACTTAAATGCCAAAAGAGGGAGCAGAGATTCATGGTGTTGGAGTAGTATTCTTGAGGGAAAAGAGATAGTGAAGGGTCTGTCAGTATTTGGGAGGATCACTGGGTGCCAGGCTGTTATGAAAATACGTTGCACGAATTGGTTGGTGGTTCTCGAAGATTAACAGGTTCTGTTGCTCAAATTATAGACACACCTAATATGAGATGGAGGCTTGATGAGTTGCAATTCCAATTACCTGCTTATGAGGTTATAGCTATCAAGAAGATTCCTATTCTGCCTCATGAAAGACCTGATAGACTTATTTGGCCGTTTGATAAGAGAGGCTTGCTTATTGCTAAGAGTGCATATGCATTTATCAGAAGCAAAAAAGAGGTTAGCTCTTCATCTAAACCTTCCTCTTCTGTTTCTCTATCCTCAAAGTATTGGATGGCTATATGGAATTTTGATGTTCCTGCAAAAATAAAGAATTTCTTGTGGAAGGTCAGTTCGAATATTCTCCCTGTTGCTGCTAATCTGGTTAAGAGGAGGGCAAGTAAAGATCCTTGTTGTAAGTTCTGTGGTGAGACAGAGACTATTGAGCATATGTTCTTCTACTGTGAATGGACCAAATCTGTTTGGTTTGCTGGGATGAGTTACTTTGTTAATCAGAATGGAATATGTCGTTTTGACAGTTGGCTTGAGGGGTTACTGCAGATGTGTGGATTAACGAGAGAGCAGAAGACTGATTTTCTTTGAAAGATTGCTTATTTTCTTTGGCATATATGGAAGGAATGTTGCTTTGTTGTGTTTGATGAAGCTTCTACTCACCCTCAACGTGTGTTACAGGAAGTTAAAAGGGATTTAACTGATTTTACCAAGGTGTTTGCTGCTACGAAGCTAAGGAAAAAGGATCCTAAGTCACACTTGAAGAAACCGAGACCCCCTACTTGCTGGCAAACTCCTGGTGATGGGTTTGTTAAGCTTAATTGTGATGCTTCTTGGCTAAAGACTAATTCATCTACAGGGCTTGGGGTCATTGAGAGGGATGCTTCTGGTCTGCTAATTGGAGCTAATTGGAGGTGCACATAAGGCTTTAAAGTGTGATTCAGTTTTGCTTGCTGAAGGTTTGGCAATGCTTGAAGCCATTTTGCTAGCAAAATCTTGTGGGTGGGAATATGTGGTCTTGGAAACCGATTCAACTAAAGTGTTTTGGAGCCTCCAAAATGAAGGCTAGGAGCAGTGGTGTTTAAAGCCTATAGCGGATGAAGTACGAGCTCATAGAGGTTACTTTAAGGAGCTTAGGCTGAGCCTTGTATGTAGAAATGCAAATTTCAGTGCAGATTGGGTTGCAAACCAATGTAGAAAGGGAATGTGTCCATTGAATTGGGTCATGGAGCCCCCATTCTCTTTACTTCGTTTGTTGCAGAAGGATGTTGAAGTCTCTGTAAGAGCCTCTCTAGTGGAGGACCATGGTTGAATTTTCAGTAAAGCTTTTTCTCTGGCCGAAAAAAAAAGAGTAGAGAGAAAGCATGAGAAAAATGAATGTAAAACAAAAGAGAATAGAGAAAGTGAGAATAGAGAAAGGTTAATAGTTACGTATTATAAATTTACTATCACGCTATTGGGTTTTCTTAATATAGTTAATGATTATTAAAAAAATGAACGTATTAATGAGTTATTTAGAAAGATAAAAAATACACTCATCTGAAGTTGACCCAAATTATATATATAGATTTATATAGATAAAGTATAATTAAAATAAGGAAATTAATTATAATTTTAGGTTATAGTTATGTTTTTAATATTAATTTTACGAATTCACTCATTTATTATTTTATATTGAGTGACAATTATTAAGGGTGCTTTTAAAAATTTAAAAGTGAGATGCATTATGTCATTCCTCCTACGTAATATAGATGATAGCAGTTTTGAAAGAGGAAAAATATAACAAAATTATCATTTAGAGCGATATAGCAATAGGAGGTAAATCATTTATAATATGATCGAGGATAATTCCAACTAAAAAATAATTATCCACATCATATTAGAAAAATTATCGTAAAAATTCTATATATCAATCATCTTAAAAATAATTCCAACCATTCTATATGAATGGTTGAAAAAAATTGCAGTAAAAATGATATATGTCGATCAGCTTAAGCATTGAGTCATACATGTATACAAATAGTTGAAAAAAATTACGGTTAAAATCCTATATATTATCACCGTAAAATATTGAGTCATATAACATCAATTATGTAAGTCACATAACAGAGTCTGAGACGACACTCATCATCGTTACATCAACGCTTACGTGTAACTTGATAGGCTATCTGGAAGTTTGCGTTAATCTTTTTTTAATAAGTTTTTTTTAATAAATGAAGTTCATGTTAAAGAGCAACGTTATCATTTATTATTAATTTTAGTAGCTTCTAACCCTTTTTTTTTATCTGCAACACTTACATCCATAAGTTTTATGGACATCTGACTAATCCAATTCGAGTCAAGTGAGCTCATTTAGGATGTAAAACTACTCTTATAACAAGAGTTTTCTCCATTCACGAAAACTTGAACCGCGAGCCCTATTTGAATCAAACTCATTGGTACTAACCTCGTTGTTAATGACCATTATTTTGTATAATTGAGAACGATCCTGAAGTTTAAGGTGATATTTCACGAGTACCCTTAGAATTTTCTAGATTTTCACTCATGAAATTATACCCAGGATTTCAACCATTTAAAATTTTTAATTTTTCGTGAAACTCAAGGTTTTAAAAGTGGTTTTCTCACTCTAGATTGGTAGTTGCATTGGATTGGCACCAACATGGGAAGGGATAATCCTGCTTCCTCAAACATGTTGAAAAATGTCGAGAAAATTATGACGAAAACGTGGTGATTATAAATTAAAAATTTTAGAATAATAAATAGTTAATGGGATTATGAACAAGTAAAAGGGAAAAATTTTCAATTTATACATATGCGTATGAAGAGAATTTTTATTTTTATTTTATATAAAATGAAATATAAATATATTTTAAGATGTAATACTATTGAGATTCAAAAGATGGATATCCAAATTTATAAAAATAATCAAAATAAAGTCGGATTAAGTCTTACAGACTTTTGTCCCGATATAAAATCAGGTCAAAATTTAACAAAAGAATAGGCAAATCACTACCCTACCTTTAATTCTCTAGAACTTCAAGACTACTATGAAACACCTATTTCACTAATGCCCTAGCAGAGCTAGCTCAATCGGCAAGACACCAAATGATTCCAATCAAGACTTGAACTTATCAAGTCATGATTGCAATTATATCTTTTCCTTTAGAGCTGCTTGCATTTAAACTTGCCAAATCTCAAAATCACTTGATCGTCGAACTTCTCGATGTCGACCTTTGTTATAGTTTTTAGGAGGGTCGATTTCTCCAATTCTAATTTTGGCTTCACATTAGTTTACTAGCTATCCGACTGCTCAAAAAAAAGAATAATATAAGCAGAAGAGAAAAACAACTATACACATGACAAATGTGATTCAGGATAAGGTGGCATATACGTTCACGAGTGGAGCTGGGGTCGATGGTATTTTTATTATTGGATAATGATTATGGGTAGATTAAAAAACAAGTAAACCTCGACCAACAGTGTTAAATTTAAAAGAGCATCTCAAATCCCTGAAAGAAGTCTTCTAGAGATTCGAATATAACACCCTTTATCTACTGGGCACTGTCAAAGTGCTCATGTGTGTGTGTGTTTGTATGTGTGTGAAAATTCTCGATACCATCAAATTTCCAAATGATATATAGTCAAACTCACCGTATCTAAAATATCCCTTTTTTTTTCTCTCTATACAATAATTTTAAAATACAATACATGACGTGGATAGGACGTGCGTCTGTTTCGTAGGATAGTCCATAAGATTAGAAGTTTGATTAGCCCCTTGAGCATATAGTTTTTGGTGTAAATTTAACTTTTGAAATTTGTGAAAAATTTATAAATGTTAAGATTTCAAAGAGATTATTTATACAATAAATTTGTTGTATATTACACACTAAATATTTACTCAAAATTCATGAACACCCCATAAATACATAGATTCAGCCAAGTACATCTGCAAAAAATAATTGTATCATCAACGGCTACGTGCTTGACTGGGAAGAATCGAACTTTCGACCTCGTAAAATTTCTCACAAAATAGATGTACATCTTATCTACTCGATCTAACCTTGAATTAATCTTTCTCGTAACAGGGAACAACACTTATGGTGCGTGTGGTTCGCTGGTTTAGAATATAAAGGGAATAGAATAGAAAGGGGATAAAATAGTGTGAGAAATAGAGTTAAATAAGGAATAAAAATGTTTTGTTTGGTTGGAGAAAATAAAGTAATAAGGAATATAATATGTAAAGATAAAAAGACAAAATTGGTCCCAAATATATTTTTAAATTTATTTTATTTTATTTTTATGAAAAACTAAATTTTTAAAATTTTTAAAAAATAGAAAATCGTCAATAGTGCCATCTGGCACTGTTCATTGTCTTCCTCCAGCCGCCCGCCCCCAACAAAAACACAGAACCCCATCACCGGCCGATCCTCGTCGCCGGCCGAGCCCTCGAGCCCCCACTGCAGAGCCCCATCGGCTAAGCCCCGCCGTCGAGCCCCCGTGGTCGAAAACCCATGGTCGAGCCCCCGCCCCTCAAGCTGTCCTCGAGCCCCCGCCCTTGAGCCATCCTCAAGCCCTCACCCTAGAGCCACCGTCGAGTCCCCGTCGTTGATCCGCGTTGTTGAGCCCCATCGACGAGCCCCACCATGGCTCGAACCAGTAGAGAGAGAGAGAGAGAGAGCCCGCAGTCGAGCCCCGTCGTCGAGCCCTCGACCTTGAGCAGCCGTCGAGCACTCGCCCTCATCGGAGATAGGGCCGCCTGAGGGAATGGAGTCGAAGGAAGAGATGGGGTCGCTGGAGGGCCTGTGTCGTCGGCTGGCTAATGCTCGCCGGAGAGGAACCTGCAAATCACAGTCGACTGATGGAGAGGGAGAGGGGAGGGGCAGAGTTGTAAATAAAAAAACTATAAAGGGTATTTCAGGAATTTTACATGCTATTCCAGGTGGTATTTCCTATTTCTCTTGGCTGAACAAGGTTTAACAAAACTCATATATTCTTCCTCTATTACTGATAGGAATAATCAAATCTTATTTGATTTACTGGAATAAGATCGAGAATAGAATATCCATCTTATTCCACCAAACCAAACACGGGGAAATTGCACCAGTGGTACAAAAAGTTTTGAACATGTTTCAAATTGGTATAAAAAGAAATTTTTGTTCCTAAGTGGTACAAAATTTTTTAAAACTGTTCTCACATGATACATTTCGTTAAGTTTGAACTAACGCCGTTAGTTTTTGCTTACGTGGCAGTTGACGATAATGTCACGCATGCATATTTGATGACGTGACGAGACATTTAGTTATTATTAAATGAAATAAAATAAAAAAATGTTTGTAAAATATGGTTAAAAATAAAAAGTTTTAAAATTCCAATTTGAGAAATTTTAAAAAATTTATAAAAATATACATTTAAAAATATATAAAAATATTATAAATATATAGAAAATGTTAAAATATTTATAAAAACGAAAAAAAAATGCTAAAAATTATATTTTTGTAAAAATTTTACTATAAATGGAAAAAAGTTTTCATAAATAGACGGATTAGCGATGAAATACCGGTCAAATACTGATATGACTTAATACATGAATTTAATTTATCTTGAACTCATTCACCATAAATCAACAATAAGATGGGCAAAATCAATTAATTATTCATTTCATATGGGATTTTCATAAAGAGAATTTCAAAATTTATCAAGTACAGTAGTATCTTTTAAAATTTTATTAATTTTTTCCTTTTAATAAAATTTTAAAATTTTTCTACTTTTTACAATCTTTAAACTTTTTTTTCAATTTTATAAATATTTTAACATTGTATATATTTTGTAAAATATTTATATAATTTTCTACATATTTTTTATTTTTTATAAGTTCTTAAATTTTTTGTATTTTTTTAAAATTTAAAGCTTTTTTTTTAGTTTTTACATTTTATAAGCATTTACTTTATATAATTTTTATTTTTATTTTATTTCATTTAATAAAAATTAAATGACTTGCCACGTCATCAAATATGCATGCGTGACATTCACGTCAACTGCCATATAAGCAAAAACTAACGGCGTTAATTCAAACATAACGGAATGTATCATATGAGAACAGTTTTAAAATATTTTGTACCACTTAGGAACAAAAATTTCTTTTTGTACCAATTTGGAACCTCTCCAAAACTTTTTGTACCATTGGTGCAATTTCCCCATGATCCTATCTATCTTTCATGATTACAATGATTTTTTTTATAAATAAAATAGGAGTAAATTAATAATTTAGTCATCGAGAGATTATTAACATCACTTAAATTTTTTTTACCTCATTTAACTCCTTCAAAGATATAGTTTACATCAATTAGGTCCTTAAATGGATTTTTTGATCAATTATACTATTTTTATGTATCAATTGGGTCCCTCATAGTATCAATTAGGTCCTTCATGGTTTCAATTGGGTCCATCATGGTTTCAATTAGGTCCATCCGTTAAAATAAATATTAACAGCATTATAATACTATCGAATAGGTCCTTAGGTTTTTAATGCGCCATGAGTTCTACACTCGAGTCGGGCGTGGTGTGAGCCCGCACAATTGGCTCTGATACCATGTGAAATTTCCATCTGGCCCACAAGATATTGGACCCATGTCCAACCTAAAACTCAATCTGATAGGTTGGTGATATCCACTCTGTTCCAAACCAAACTTCTATTCGTTTTTTATCCAATGTGGATTCCTTCTCAACATAGCTAATCGATATGTTAATTTGGTAGCACAGTGGTATAGGGAAGGGACGGTCGTCCCATGTGATTGGGTGCAACG
>JAOYND010136714.1:0-10123 GCA_025802135.1 Lagerstroemia fauriei | reverse complement strand
AGCTTTAACTTTTCAATTAAAACAATAATTAATACATATCCGCAGAGGAATATATGATGGATATACTCTCTGTACGAAGGGGTTGGTTTTTGGTTTTTTCAGAAGTGTTTTAGAAAAAAAAAAAAGTTACCTTCAGTGTAGATTACCGAGTGTCTGAAGAGAGAGAGTTTTTCTCTGTTTGTGACCGTGTGTCCAAGTATGAGCCGAAGAAAATAACACGAGTTCTGGTGTGACCGTTTGAGAAAGAGTTTCTCGAATTTTATGAGGAGGTCTGGTGTGGATATCGTGGAGGGCGTGCACGTGTGCGTTTAGTCGAATGATCGACCTCGAAAAGTTCGTGATCGGGTATACTGGTTCGAGGAGGCGGCGCATCAGATAGTGTCAACCTGAGGAATACAACACAATGACCAAGGAAGAGTCCTTGTAGGTATATTCTAAACACCCTCATCAGTTGTAATTCCGAATTACCTCGAAGTGACCGTTGGGATTGGGAATGAAATTTTAAAAAAAATACAGCTTCCGCTGTGCCACGATTCCCCGAATAGTTCGATGTCTGATTAGTGTTGTGATCCTGACTTGGGATTTCAAATTTTAATTTGCTACAAAAGTTGTAGTAATTATATATATAGAGAGATATATATAATTTCACAAATAATAATAAAAGGTATCATCAGAAACTATTAATTTTCCGATCCTACTGGGTGACGGGGTTTGAGGAAATCAGGTAAGAAATTGTCGTGTTCCTCGTTTCATTATGATTAAGTGAAAAAAAAAGGTCAGTATGTCATGGTTTGAGAAAGTCACCAAAAGAAATTGTTGGACAGCTCATGATAAGTCTAAGCGCGACTATGACATTTTCTTTGTTTCAATTGGGCTTGATATGATTAAGTCAGATTGAAGATCCATGTCATTTTTTTGGGGTAATTTCGGGCTTGATTAGATCAAGACTGACTTAATTTTATGCTATAAAATGTGAAAGCAATTTTATTTAAACTATGTTACATAATAGTTTAAAGATGAGCAAATTTTCTTTAGTGTTACATTCATACAGATTAATTAGGGTATAATAAAATTAGGATTTTAGAAATTCAAATATTATGAATAAATTGATTAAGGGTTAATTGATTTATTTTACCCTAATTATGGATGGAGCGGATGATTTAAATTATCCTTAAATTAATTAATGGTTAATTAATTTAATGTAAGATCAATGGTTGATCTTAATTTGAAATCCCAATTATATATGAGATATATATACCGAAAAATAGTTTTTCGGATGAATTAAATTTTTTTTATCACAACATTATTTGGACTGTATTGTAATTTTTATAACACCGTATTTAAATTCCCGATGCTTATGTATGACATGCATGAAGGGTGATTAAGGACTAAATTCATGTGATGAATGGATGAATATTTTTTGGAAAAATAGGGTATGCGTACCCCTACCCCATCTTAATTTTTACTCTATGGTTGTATTTCTCTTCTCCCTCCCAATGTACCTCCCCCAACTGCTGATTGGGTTTCTTCATAATTGTTATGTAATTATAGAATAGTTCTATATTAAAGGTTAGACCTTGGGAGAAGGAGATCTAGGCACCCGGAGTTACAAGTCCAAGTCCATGGAGATGGTTACTTGAAGGCAATGCAGGCTCCAAGTGGCGTGCCCATTATGATGGGAAATATAGATTAGGATGATTTTAGTGACACATCCTATGGCCCGGGTGTATCACTAATAAGAATGTCCATAATCATCCTTATTTATGTGCTTTTATTATTATATTATGCATATGATGTCAATTATATAATAATTACATAAAGATCCTCCGAAAATATTAAGTTAAAATGGCTACGGTATTAAGAATATCAGTCATGCCTTCCATCATTATGAGATGCAGAGTTTGTCAGCGAGCATGGTGGGTTTGTTGTGCACACACAAGGCCCGTCAAGTGAGTTGGTACGACACTCCCTCATCATATATATGTGATATATAATACTATACACCTAAACGTTGCTACCTTGCTGAGCTACACTCAAAGGCGGTTTCATTTTCGTGTAAGTATATGAATAATGAGTTTAACTTAACTAAGATTTTATGGTTTGTTGTGCACACACAAGGCTATAGTAATCTTAGAGGCAAAATTAAATAGAAGTTACATAAGATGTAATTGGTTAAGAGTTACCTACCATTTGACTTATTTGAGGTTTGTCGTGTTACATGCGAGACCTCGATAGGATAAATGGGATTCCATTTTACCAGCTAGGAGACCTTCCAACGTGGTCTCCCGTCTTCCACATGGAGGGAAATGGAATTCGTTAAATTTAGTGGGAGCCATGATTTAATCAAAAGACCTCGAAAATCATGATTCATATTTCATGAATTTCTGCTCATGCATGTTATTCTTTTATTGTCGATATTATCTGCATCATGTCTACATCAATGTCGCTTCGAAGCATACTAGATGCTAACAAACTCGCCGGACCGAATTACGTGGACTGGCTAAGGAACTTGAGGATCATCCTCACCCAGGCAGAATCAAGGAAAGTCTCCTATATGCTTGATTCTTTCGATCTTGCTTCCCCGGCAGAAGATGCCACACAAGAAGAGAAAGCTGCTTATCAGAAGTGGCGAGATGATAGCACTCTAGTGCAGTACATCATGCTGGCATCTATACGTAACGAGCTCCAAAAGCAGCACGAAAAAATGGATGCTAAATCTATTATGCTTCGCTTCAAAGAGTTGTATGGCGAACAAAGTAGAACTGCTAGATATGAGATATCTAAGCAGCTCTTCCAAGCCAAGATGGTAGAAGGAACTCCTGTTGAGGCTCACTTCCTCAAATTAATCAATTTGATTGGGGAATTAGAGAAGTTGGGCTTCACGATGGATGCAGAGTTAAGTCAGGACTTGATTCTTCAATCTCTACCAGAATAATTTTCACAGTTTATTATCAATTTCCACATGAACAAGCTGGATGTCTCGTTGCCCGAGCTCCTTAATATGCTGAAGACTGTTGAGTCCCACTTTGTGAAAGATAAGGGAAAGGTCTTGTTAGCGGAAGGCGCCTCTAAGAAGAAGGCAAAGAAAACCTCTAAGAATGAGAAATCTTTTAATAAATCTGTGAAACCTAAAATGCAGATCGAGAAGAAGTGGAAAGAGAAAGTCTCTGAAAATGGTACCTGCTTTCATTGTGGGAAGGATGGCCACTGGAAAAGGAACTGCAAGAAATACCTTGCAGAGCTGAAGCAGAAGAAGGCTTCTGAAGCCAACTCTTCAGGTGTGTTCGTAATTGAAGTAAACATGTCATTTATAATTTCTACTTCATAGGTATTAGATACCAGATGTGATTCTCATATCTACAAATTGTTGCAGGGACTGAGGAGAAGTAGAATGACAAGTAAAGGAGAGCATGCCCATGTGTGACAATGGCGCAAGAGTCGCTACATTAGTAGTAGGAATCTTTTGCTTGTATTTGTTTCTGAGCAAAACTATTATTATATTTCAGTTATAATAAAATGTTATTACGGGCAATTGTTGCTTCATATTCATGGAATGAATGTTGGGAACTGGAAGAGTTTTCAATGGCTTGATAGACTTGAATATTAATGAAAATTTACTTCATGTCAAACAAACTAATTAAAAAAAATGGAATAGTTTCCTAATAGACTCTTCCTTGAACTATGGGATAGTTGGGAAGAGAAATCACATGTGATGTGGTCCCCTATTTGCTTCACTGAACTCCCCATATCACTTTGGGGATATGCCTTACAAACAGTCATCTATCTTTTAAATAAGGTTCCCTGTAAGTCTATATCTAATATGCCATATGAGATATGGAAGGGTAAGAAACCAAGTCTCAAGCACCTTAAGGTGTGGGGCTACCCAACCTACGTAAAGGTACAAGATGCAGACAAACTTTGTACTAGATAAAAAAAGTATAGATTTATGGGTTATCCTAAAGAAAGTTTAGGCTATCCTTTTTACTCCTCTACTGAACAAAAGGTACTTGTTAGCAGACATGACACTTTCATGGAAAAAGGGTTTTTCCAAGACAGTGGGAGTGGAAGAGCTGTGGAACTTGATGAAGTTCCCGACTCACAAACAGTCTCTCACCAAACCAATGGAAGAGTAACAGGTCGACCCAGAACCAATTCATGTACCACAACCTCTCAAGTCTCCTCGTAAATCTATAAGGATGCGTAAATAACCTCAAAAGTTGAATTTGGTCATTGAGAATGACTGAGATTTAAATGTCATAAATGTGGATGGTCCACAATATAATAATATAGTCAAGAGTGTTGACTATGATAAATGGCAGATGTCATTAAGTCCGGGTAGACTCAGTAAATTCCAAGTAAAGACTTGGTAGATCCATTATGGATTAAAGCAGCTTTTGAGGAGATGATACATCCATTTTGATGAGACGGTCAAAAAGTTTGACTTTATAAAAAATGAGGATACATCTTGTGATTATAAGATAGTTAGTGGGAGTACTATCATCTTTCTGGAGAATGATGTACTCGTCATGCTATCGGTGAAAGTTTGACTCTCCAATAACTTCTTCATGAAGGATTTGAGAGAAGCATCCTGTATAAAGATCTATGGGATAGATCTCACAGGACGATTCATTTATCCCGATTTAGGTATATAGATACCGTGTTAAAGAGGTTTAACATGTAAGACAGTAAATGTGTTTACTTGTCAGTGATTCATGGTATTTTTTCTCTCCAAGATGGTGTCACAAAAGATATCTGAGGAGAGATAAAAGATGGATAAAGTTACATTTGACATGAATCATACCAGGACTGATATGAATTATACCTTAGAGGTCACAAGTCAAACTCAGACTGGTTTGGAGAGTTATATGGAGAAGCTATACTTAAGTACTTAAGAAGTACTAAAGAAGTTTTTTCAAATATATAATGGATTATATTTGAACCTGAGAGGTCATGTTGACTCTAATTTTCAATTAGATCTTTGTGACGGTAAATTGAATTCATGGTAAGAGTTTACCCTGAATATTGGACATGAGTTGGAAGAGTTCCAATCATTTTAAGTACTTAAGAAGTACTAAAGAGTTCCAATCATTTATCATAGCAGCAATTTGATCACCACCTGAAAGTATGGGCATAAGATACTATGGTGATTGGCTTTAGTGCAAGGAGGAGATTGTTGGGAATAATACCCTATATCCAATCACATGTGATGTAATTGGAGCAATCTTTATTCGTGAAATATGAATGAGGCATTTATTATTCATTATATGCTGCCTATTTTATATTGAGTATGATGAAACCCATAAATTGAGGTTGATTTTAGGGTTATCATGAGATCACATTAGTGAGACCTAAAATTTTAGAAATCTTAATTTAAAAATGTTCCTAGTCATAGGATCACTGAGTAGGAGATCAGTGACCTGGTAAGACTAGTATACTCGTTACATACTCAAAAGTATAGGGTAACTGATCTCACAGTTACTTGTGAAGAGTCACTAATGTAAGAGTATATGTGCTCATTATGAAATGAGTTCACTGAACTGACTCGCTAGAGAAATGCCTAATGAATTCTGAAATAAAAGTCAACATGCTAATCCTCAGGTGATAGTAGGTGTATGTAATCCTTAGACCTGAGATTACCATATTACCTTGTAAGTGTTAAATTGCAGTTTTGGTATATTCCTTAGCACGACTCTCTGAGACGTGTGTAGGGTATTCTGAACCCAGTGAGCCTCTTATGGAGGTGGTCTGTAATCAATAAAGGATCGGTTACTCCTTATAGTAGGAGAGAATGTCCTATGTATTCTAGTTAGTATTGACTCAAGAAATCTCTGGCCAAAGTAGGATGAAAAATGAAAAGAAATTTTCAATGTTTCATAATTGAGTTAATTACTTGAGTATTGGAAACGTATGAATAAGTATTGGCGTTTTACGTTTTATCCATACCCTAGCTTATTCGGGACATTGTATAACTGAAGAATTTAATTATACGGTACCTAATCACCGAAGGGTGCTCAATCTTTAGATTGAAATCCTCACTATTCGGGTAGTCATAACACGTTGCTAGACGTCAATCTTGACTTGTGGGTCTATCCGATTAAGAGTTAATCGAATTATCTTATTAAAAAGTTTAATGAGATGAATTAAAATATATTTTATTGGACCCATTGCTGGTTAGTGTGGAACCCAATGGGTCACACACAATACAGGTTTTTCAAGTAACCAAAATTTAATAGTTTAAATTTTGCATCGGACAGTTTAAATTTTCGCTAGTACGAATTAACATATAACAGTCATACACCTTATTGGATAAGGTTATTGTGGAATTAAATAATTGAGCTGGATTTAAAGGAATTCGATTAATATTCTCGGTTAAAAGTACCGAATTGGATTAGGTCAAACGAGCTTGTACACGTGCATGAAAAATCAAAATGCCACCGGCTATAATTGAAATTAAAGTTTCCGTTTCAACATTGATTGACAAGCTTTAACTTTTCAATTAAAACAATAATTAATACATATCCGCAGGGGAATATATGATGGATATACCCTCTGTACGAAGCGGGTGGTGTTTGGTTTTTTTCGGAAGATTTTTAGAAAAGAAAAGTTACCTTCGGTGTAGATTGCCGAGTGTCTGAAGAGAGTTTTTCTCTGTTTGTGACCGTTTGTCCAAGTATGAGCCGAAGAAAATAACACGAGTTCTTGTGTGACCATTCGAGAAAGAGTTTCTCAAATTTTACGAGGAGGCCTGGTGTGAATATTGTGGAGGGCGTGCACGTGTGCGTCTGGTCGAATGATCGACCTCGAAAAGTTCGTGATCAGGGATACCGGTTCGAGGAGGCGGCATCAGATAGCATCAACCCGAGAAATACAACACAATGACCAAGTCAGAGTCCTTGTAGGTATATTCTAAACACCCTCATTAGTTATAATTCCGAATTATCTCGCAGTGACTGCTGAGATTGGAAATAATTTTTTTTAAAAAAAATTAGTTTCTACTGTGCCACGATTCCCAACACCTGACACTTGGAAAAAAATGCAGACGGCAACTCCAGAGAAGCTTCTCTTAATATATTGTAGATATGAGAATGCAACTTAATCAAAAAAGAAAAAAAATCAGTGGATCGAGAATGTAATATTATTTGTCAAATCAGTTAATAGTTGTGTCTCATGTTGGTAAAAAAAAGTTTCTTTTTTTAACGTTTTTCGGTATATAAAAGAGATATATATATTTAAAAGGAATAGAAAAAAGAGAAGATGAAAGTGGTAGGAGATGCCCCCACTGGTAAAATCAAACCAATGACCTCTAGGTCACATGATTATGAGAATAGTACCAAATACATCAAACTCTCTCTTTTAACGTTAAGTGAAAGTTTTTAAAAGTAAAACAAATATTGTATGATCCACTAGTTGGATAATTAAATAAGTAGGAAAATGACAATAAATTATTATTATTTTTTAATTTGAGTAGTTAATTATGAATAATTAAATTAAAATGTTATGTTATAGATTCTTCTTACTCACAAAAGGAAGTGCTTGATGTTGCAACACCTCAGCTTCCCAACTCTCTCTATTTGCAAAAAGTTTAGTATGTGATATCACGTCACTATTAATTTATACTTTGTATAAGTCAATAGGAATTAATATCATCTAGAGATTTAAATGAGAGAATTTTCGTAATAAAATATACATTTGTATCTTAAATAAAAATGTAAAAATTCTAAGAAACCCTTGAAAACTATTTTTTAAAAAAGCTCATTTTCTTCTCGCTAGTTGATGTAGTAAATTTTCAACATTTTTAGGTATTTTTATTTTTTAAAATTATTTAAATATACATTTTATTACATAAATTATCTATCATAAATTTGCGAAACGTGGTATATTCTTGTAACGTAGAAGTCTTTGTCCTCTATTTGATTCCCTCCTTCAAAATCTATCTGCCCAAGCTTTTTTTTTATATCAATGGTGTCCGGCACCGTAACAATCGACTAATCCACCGGATAATGCATTATATGGCCTGGGCCCTGCAATTAATCACCAAATACCGGCCTTGGGAGAGTCGAATCTTGAATCTGCCCTATTGCATCTTGTGGCCTTTCGAGCTTTTGTTGCACAAAAAATTAAGGGCATAACAAGGATATGTCTTTTCTTCAAATTTGTTAGTTTTATTTATTATCTTTTTTTACTAGAGGTTGTTTGATGTTAGGAATGACGATGTGCGGGGCAGGTCAGGTATTTGAAGACCGTACCCACCCTGTACCTTGGGCAAGGACCCGGGTCGACCTAGTTTATAAAAATCTAAATTAATATTATATAAATATAATTTAGAATATGGTATAAATTTACATATTTATAATAATAAAGTTTAATAATAATTAATTCACAATTTTAATAAAATAATTTTTTAAATTTATTAAGATAAAAATACATAAGGGAAAATTACATATATGATATATTTCCTTTAGGAAATGTTTTATAATGGTACATTTTCTTTTTTTTTTCGTTACATTTCAGTACATTTCCTTTATAGAATATTTCATAATGGTACATTTCCTTTTTTTGTTACAGTTTAGTACATTTTCTTTCAAAATTGTTACAGTTTAGTACATTTCCTTTCAAAATTGTTACAGTTTACTACAAAACGTCAAACTGCCGTTAACACCGTCAATGCTTGATGACGTGGCGATCTGATATGGACGCGACTTTAATGTTGTACCAATGCTAAACAACATTGACGGTGTTAACGGTAGTTTGACGTTTTGTGGTAAACTGTAATAATTTTGAAAGAAAATGTACTAAACTGTAACAATTTTGAAAGAAAATGTACTAAACTGTAACAAAAAAAGGAAATGTACTATTATGAAACATTCTATAAAGGAAATGTACTGAAATGTTACGAAAAAAAGAAAATGTACCATTATGAAACATTTCCTAAATGAAATGCACCATCTGTGCATTTTTCCCAAACACATAAATTAAACAAAATTAAATTTTTATAAAATAATATTATATTATCTATTTATATAATATATGGGAGAAATTCTCTTTTTTCATGTCTATTTTACCTTCCTAAAATATCCATTGGCATATAAAAAACACTTTTTAATAATTACCATTAGATTAAGAAAAGTTAAGGGTGTGGTAGTAAATTTACTAATACATAACTACCTAATTTTTCTCTACTCGGACTTTCTCTCCCTTTTCTTCATTTACATTCATTTTTCTTATATTTTTTCTACTTTTTTCATTATCACTCAATATTTTACAAATTTATTAGGCATTTTTCATATTTGATTTATTGAAAAATAATGTGCTCCAAATTTAATTATAATTATAATTTTATTCAATCTTTGTTAAATATTCAATTTTTTCGCTAGTTTAATTAGATGAGAAAATATGCGCATAGCACAGGTCGAACTCTAATACTATTATATGCAAACGTTTGAGAGATTTGATTTTTTTCGTTTTCTATATTTGTCCTCAATTTAATTTATATATTAAAATCTATTACATGCATCTATTTTATAAAATCCTCCATATTAAGGTTAAAATAATAATTTTAGTCATTTTTCTCTCACTCCATATCTACGATATTAACAGTAAAAATCTTTCATTAAACATTCAGATTCCTCCGTCTCACTTATGTCATTCTGTATATATAATTTTAATAGTAAAAATCTATTACTTTTTTGAACGAATGATTTAAGTTTGTAAATTTGAAAAGATAAAATTAACTTAGTATACTAATCACAACTGAGAATGCTCTACATACTACTGCAGATTAATAAATTTTAAATAAATTAAATTACAATGCATTATAAATAAAAGATCTAATTATACATATTCATTTCATTATTTTAAATTTGTTTATTTTTATTTTCTTTCCATGCATAGCACGGATCGTTTCGAGTTATATAATATGTTTGAGGGGATCAAGACAGAGCGAGGTGGGTCAGCAAATAGATCCAAACCCGCCATGACCCGTACAGGGATCGGATTGGACCTATAGAGCCTCTAAAACTTGCAACCTGCCATCGATTAACTTGAAATAAATTTTAGAAAAATAAATGATGTACAAAAAGATAGTTCATTCTTTTGCTAAGAAGAATCCATGTAGAAAATAACA